>JADRCD010175564.1:17140-39316 GCA_019843815.1 Montemys delectorum | reverse complement strand
TATGAATGTAGATGCCCTTTGATTTGGAGCATAGAGGTTCAGAATTGGGAATTCATCTTGGTAGATCCTACCTTTGATGAATATGAAGTGTTCGTCCTTATCTTTTTTGATCACTTTAGGGTGAAAGTCATTTTATTCGATAGTAGAATGGCTACTCCAGCTTTTTTCCTGGGACCATTGGCTTGAAGAATTGTTTTTCAGCCTTTTATTCTGAGGTAGTGTCTGTCTTTGTCACTGAGGCGGGTTTCCTGTATGCAACAAAATGTTGGGTTGTGTTTACGTACCCAATCTGATAGTCTATGTCTTTTTATTGGGGAATTGAGTCCATTGATATTAATAGATATTAAGGAAAAGTAGTTGTTGCTTCCTGTTACTTTTGTAGTTAGAGGTGGAATTCCATTCATGTGGTTATCTTCTTTTAGTTTTGTTGGAAGATTACATTTTTGCATTTTCAGGAATGTAGTTCCCCTCCTTGTGTTGGAGTTTTCCATTTATTACCCTTTGAAGGGTTGGATTTGTGGAAACATATTGTGTGAATTTGGTTTTGTCATGGAATACTTTGGTTTCTCCATCTATGGTGATTGAGAGTTTTGCTGGGTATAGTAGTCTAGGCTGGCATTTGTGTTCTCTTAGGGTCTGCATGACATCTGCCCAGGATCTTCTAGCTTTCATAGTCTCTGGTGAGAAGTCTGGTGTAATTCGGATAGGCCTGCCTTTATATGTTACTTGACCTTTTTCTTTTACTGCTTTTAAAATTCTTTCTTTGTTTAGTGCATTTGTTGTTTTGATTATTATGTGGTGGGAGGAATTTCTTTTCTGGTCTAGTCTATTTGGAGTTCTGTAGGCTTCTTGTATGTTCATGGGCATCTCTTTCTTTAGGTTAGGAAAGTTTTCTTCTATAATTTTGTTGAAGATATTTACTGGCCCATTACCTTGGGAGTCTTCACTCTCTTCTATACCTATTATCCTTGGGTTTGGTCTTCTCATTGTGTCCTGGATTTCCTGGATGTTTTGGGTTAGGAACTTTTTGCTTTTTGCATTTTCTTTGACTGTTGTGTCAATGTTTTCTATGGTGTCTTCTGTCCCTGAGATTCTCTCTTCTATCTCTTATATTCTGTTGGTGATGCTTGCATCTATGACTCCTGATTTCTTTCCTAGGTTTTGTATCTCCAGGGTTGTCTCTCTTTCTGATTTCTTTATTTTTTCTGTTTCCATTTTTAGATTCTGGATGGTTTTGCTCAGTTCCTTCACCTATTTGATTGTGTTCTCCTGTAGTTCTTTAAGAGACTTTTGTGTTTCTTCTTTAAGAGCTTCTAGCTGTCTACCTGTGTTCTCCTGTATTTCTTTGGGGGTGCTATTTATGTCTTTTTTAAAGTCCTGTATTATCATCATGAGAAGTGATCTTGAATCTTGCTTTTCTAGTGTGATGGTATGTCTAGGACTTGCTATGGTGGGAGAATTGGCTTCTGATGATGCCAAGTAACCTTAGTTTGTGTTGTTTATTTTCTTATGCTTGCCCCCTGTCATCTGGTTATCTCTAGTGCTACCTGCCCTTGCTAAATCTGACTGGAGCCTGTCCTTCCTGTGATCCTGGTTGTGTCAGAACCCCTCAGAGTCAAGCTGTGTCTGTGATCCTGTGATTCTGGGATCCTGTGATCCTTGTTAGAGTACCTGGGAGTGCAGCAGCTTCCTCTGGGTGTTGTGGGACTGGCTGTGGAGCCTGGACCCAAGGTCTGCACAGGACACCAGCCCAAAGAGACCAGAAGGAACCCAAGCCACTCTGCTGGCAGAGTTCCTGTGTGCCTGGACCCACTGGTCCCAGTCACTCCAGGTGTTGGGACAGATGTTGTTTCCCCCCCACCTCTGATCCTGAGAGTGTCAGAGTGCCTGGGTGTGGAGCTTGCTCTGGGTGTTGTGGGACTAGCTGCAGAGCTTGTGCCCAAGGTCTGCCTACAGTCTTCACTATAGCACTTATTCATTTCCTAGTTAAGCTCCTTGACCATGTTTGTTATAGTAATTTTTGTTTCAGTTATCATTGTCTTTTTCATTATCCAATTTACTTTTCTGAGAGAACAATTCTATGGGAGTATTAATTTTTGGCTAAGCTTACTGTTTTCTCTATTTATGCTTGCATTTTTTGCAATGGGACCTATGTATCTTAAATCATATCATAGGGATGTTTCTTGGTGCAGAGACCTTGTGGTCCTATTGTTGAGTAGGTATTTGAAACTCTCTTTCCTGCCACTCCAATTGATCAGGTTATAGAGTAACTTTATGTGGTTTTGGGTTTAGTGTTGAGGCAACTCAGTGTTCATGTTCAAATAGGATGTCAGAAATAGTTCTGGCTCAGCTTGAGCCAAGTGATGTTTCTAAGTCCAGAAACTGACCTCCAGGCATTAGAAGATTCTGACAGTCAATCTTTAGGAATCTAGGGAAGGTCCTTAGTACTTGCTTTTAAGTATTGGATCTGATGTTGCATATCTAAAACTCCTGCCTAAAAGATGAGGGGTAAAGGAGAGGCAGTTTAGACAGGTGAGGGTCATATTATTCTGAGCCAGGTTACAGGAGTGGATGGAGTTGATAGTATAACTCTGAGGTACCTACTTCAGTTACAGGCATGGATGGAGTTGGCAGTTTCTCTACAAAAAGACAGGGACAAAGTTAGAACTAGGCATGGATAGAGTTGATGAAAGGTGTCTAGTATTTCTATTTAGAGGTAGAGTACAATATCACTTGTAATGGATGAGGTTGTGAGTGTGAGTCTGGGGTCCCTTCTTAGAAGGTGAGTAAAAAGAGGAGGTCTTAGATGGCAGGAAGGCATAGTAAGGGGGCACGGAAAGGGATAACTATTACTAAAAACATTTTAAGATATCATATAGAAGCTTATTACTAAGGACACTTAGAATATTTATACATATACATAAAAAATTAAAAATGGAATTACCCTGGAACAGAGTGAAAATTCCTCTATTAGAAACCACAGACTAGGACCTCGAGTCACGTGGCCACACCAATCGCCCACGTGGGAACAGGCAGCCTCCATTCTTTGTGCTGCGAGGGTCTCTGTGGCTTCGTTGGGAGGCAACGCTGTAAACACTGCTTCGGTGCTCCAGGCGCCTAAGGGCTTTCGTCACAGCGATGCCAAAGCGGGGAAAGAAAGCAGCGGACAACGGAGAAGAACCTAAGTCGGAGCCGGAGACCAAGAAGAGTAAGGGGGGCAGCAAAGAAAACTGAGAAGGAGGCGGCAGGAGAGGGCCCTGTCCTGTATGAGGTCCCTCCAGATCAGAAAACCTCACCCAGTGGCAAATCGGCCACACTCAAGATATGCTCTTGGAATGTGGACGGGCTTCGAGCCTGGATTAAAAAGAAAGGTTTGGATTGGGTAAAGGAAGAAGCACCAGATATCTTGTGCCTCCAAGAGACCAAATGCTCAGAGAACAAACTCCCGGCTGAACTACAAGAGCTGCCTGGACTCACCCATCAGTACTGGTCAGCTCCATCAGACAAAGAAGGGTACAGTGGTGTGGGCCTACTTTCCGGCCACTGCCCACTCAAAGTCTCTTATGGCATTGGTGAGGAGGAGCATGATCAAGAAGGCCGGGTGATTGTGGCTGAATTTGAGTCCTTTGTCCTGGTAACAGCCTATGTCCCCAACGCAGGCAGGGGTCTGGTACGACTGGAGTACCGGCAGCGCTGGGATGAAGCCTTTCGAAAGTTTCTAAAGGACGTGGCTTCCCGAAAGCCTCTTGTGCTATGTGGGGACCTCAATGTGGCTCATGAAGAAATTGACCTTCGTAACCCCAAAGGAAACAAAAAGAATGCTGGCTTTACTCCCCAGGAGCGCCAAGGCTTTGGGGAATTGCTACAGGCTGTCCCATTGGCTGACAGCTTCCGACATCTCTATCCCAACACCGCCTACGCTTACACCTTCTGGACTTACTTGATGAACGCCCGCTCTAAGAATGTTGGCTGGCGCCTTGATTACTTTTTGCTCTCCCACTCTCTTTTACCTGCATTGTGTGACAGCAAGATCCGGTCCAAGGCTCTTGGCAGTGACCACTGTCCCATCACCCTTTACCTAGCACTGTGACACCCTCCAGTAGCTTCATGTCTGGGAAATAGCCTCCTCTCGCCCAGAGAAGCCTGGTGTGTTATCTCTTCAGGTTTTTGGTTTTGTATGTGCTTCCCTCTATTTTAAACATTAAACCAAAACTTCAGGTTTCCTTTAAACAATACAAGTGTAATAAAAGGCCCTACTTTCAACTTCAAAAAAAAAAAAAAAAAAAAAAAAGAAAGAAAGAAAAAGAAACCACAGACTAATACATAAAAGCCAGTGTCAGGAATGGGTTTCATATTTTGCTTTTGCTCACTAGTGCTCTATATAGCTCCAAAGATTGTAATCTATTGCGATTACTTTTGGTTAATTTCCAGAAATTTATCAAGTTCTGGAATGTAGGCTGATTGCTCAAGATACTACATAAATGAGTCATAGAGCATGATGAAATCAAGCTGACCTAGAAACTTCATCCACACTGACTTGATCTCACAATGCTGGAAGGTGCTATTCATAGTATCAGAGCAGAGTATCAGTTTTACCCAGCTGTGTATTCTGTGATATATAATAATGACTGGCCTGACAAGACATACCCATGGACCATGATAGTGGTCCAAAATCATCACTGTAACTAACCACTTTTTGATTGGATTTAAGACTCATTCCACAAATTGAAATCCATAACTGGTATCACTATCAGTGCCAAGAATCCATGACCCAGGTCATAGACTCTTTAGGGGAGAACCTACTACTATTACTTTGTTAAATTAGCACAGTATTAAACTAATTCCTAATAACACAATAATAATAATAATAATAATAATAATAATAACAGCAACAACAATAATTTAATGAATCTTTCAAATATCAGAAAACTTTTTCTTTGGTTGTAGATGGTGATAAATAGTGGCTCACAACTAATCAACGTGTCAAAAAATGAGACACTTCTGAGTGTTTGGCCCTACATGGTATAATTATATCATACCCCTTCCTCCCAAGGATCAGGGAAAATTGGAGAAGAGGGGATAAAAAAAACTGTAAGAGACAAAGGTGGTAAATGATGATAAGGAAACAATGTACACTGGACACAGCAGAGTAACTGTATTATGAACTCTTATTGGTTACGGCAGCATTCACGACAACTGTGAAAACCTAAGCCAGATCAAATCCTAGAAGGAATACAGTAGCTTGGCATGATGCCCTATCTCTAGCTGAGGGGCTGTTGACAATTGATGGCTACTGAGAAAGGTACAGTCAGCATTTTTTTAAATTTTTTATTTGTTGTTGTTGTTTTTTATGAGATGTAGCCCAAGTTCCAGTGGAGGACCACATATCCAAGACTATATGGGTGATACAAATACAACTTGATGGATATTAAAAAAACACACATGCTGGATAGGTAGGGAAGAAGAGTAGATCTGGAAGGAATTAGTAACATAAATATGATCAAAATATAATGTATGAAATATTTAAAGAACTAATCTTGAAATAATAAAGAATGAGCCTGTCGGTAAGCGAGTAAGCAGCATTTCTTCATGGTTTGTGCTTTCAGCTAGCTCTTGCTTGAGCTCTCAATAACACTCTGTGACTTGAATGTCTGAGGCTTTATGTTGCTTTTGGTCAAATAATTTTATCACAGCAATAGAAAGAAAACCAAAAGAAAGATGCAAGAAAGCCATGTAGTCTATGATAAGGACTGTAGTTGCTGTCTTGAGCATTGTGGAAAGTGAGAAAAGATATACATCAGAAAGGTTAAGACAAGCAAGAATTGTCTAAGGGTAAACTTCATGAAAGGCAGTGGCTAGGGAATACTTCCAGGAAATGAATGAAAGCAGGGATGGATGTTTGTTGGTGAGAGTGTTCAGGAAATATATCAAGGATCAAGGTAGAAGGGATCTTTCTCATCAGAGATCACTCAGTAGAAATAGAAGGGATGCCACAAATGAGCATGCAAATATCTAAGCAATTCTAACAAGAGACAGGTCTATCACCTGTTATGTGTGGCTGCTATGTGTGGGATGCGGTGAGTGAACAACTTTCCCTGAATCTTTACTTTCTAGCTGTGGAATTGGAATAACCACTAAGAAGGAAAAAATGAAGTAAATGTGAAAATGTCTATGAAATTCTCAAGATGGTATATGCATATTAGTATTACTGTGTAAGATAAACAAAAGGCAATTGTTTAGAGATATGAGGGTTGTAGATCAAGAACCTCTTATTTCTTCTATAGAAACATAAATAGGAATTTGAAGATGGTTGGTAAGACCTTCTCCAAGTAACCCAACTGTTAGGACAGAGTAGGAATGCATTGGCATAAACATTTTTATGTAGAAAGCCAGCCTAGTGGTGCAACCCACAGTCTAAGAATTCTGAAGCCTGCAGCAAGTTCAAGGCCTACTTGAATTACAGAGCAAGACTTTGCATCAAAGCTGCCGAAACGAATATGAGGGAAGGAACTCAGAAGCCAATATGATCATACTTAAGATTTATATTGAATATGAAGACTTTCTGATGTAGTTAAAGAAATCAGTAGTCTTGTCAACCACAAGGTATTAATAAATCACAATTTTAAGTCCCATTGAAATTCTGAGGAAGAAAAGCGTTGGGGGCTGGAGAGATGGCTCAGAGGTTAAGGGCACTGATTACTCTTCCAGAGGTTCTGAGTTCAATTTCCAGCAACTACATGGTGGCTCACAACTATCTGTAATGGGGTCCAATGTCCTCTTCTGGTGTGTCTGAAGACAGCAACAGTGTACTCATATACATAAGATAAATAAATCTTAAAAAAAAGAAAAACTTTGCCCCATTATTCAGACACAACATTTCTTGAAAAAGTAAAATGAAGCAAACTCCTCATTATGGTTCCACAGAAATTTATTTATTATTATTATTATTTATTTATTTATTTATTTATTTATTTTGATTTTTGAGACAGGACTTCTCTGTGTATCCCTGGATGTCCTAGAACTCACTTTGTAGACCAGACTGGCTTTGAACTCAGAAATCAGCCTGCCACTGCCTCCTGAGTGCTGGAATTAAAGGCATGCACCTATATTACACAGCCTGAAATTATTTTTGTGTTTCCTATGCTAGTGTTGATTATTTAATGAATTCTATTTTACAATCCAGGATACTTTTCAGTGGAGCCTCTCTGTTGCCCTCAAAAGTGTCAGATAAGAGCATGCTTCCCAGAGCTAAGGAACGATGAAGAGACATGAAGGAGAGATGAAAGGGATGAACATACAGTAAGGACAAATGAACTTTATTGACATACTGATTGAAGAGAGACTGAGGATCTTTAGTTGGCAGCAATTGTGTCCTGAATCCAGTCCACGTAGTTGCAGACCTTGGTGTATACACCAGGTGCATCAGGCTGGGCACAACCATAGCCCCAAGAGACAATGCCCTGGAGCTCTCCATTGCAAACCACAGGGCCACCAGAGTCACCCTACATTAGAGAAATACAGTGTTTAAGGAAGAGATATATGGAAAAAGAATCACATTTACTCTGACTTTAAGACCTCATTTTGTTTACCCTAGAATAGTTCCATTTTTTCTGCATTGAAACACATTGTCTATTCTCACTGATGAGATGAGATAACACCCAGAGTAGATCTCATATCTGCCTGATCCCACTGCATGAAGCTTCTAGTTTCCCAGTAATGGACACTCAAATGCTACTCCCAGGAGAACAGAGGTTTCATATGCAAAGAGAACACTCACCTGGCAGGAATCTTTGCCTCCCTCCAGGAAGCCAACACAGATCATGTTGTTGGTGATTTCCCCAGGGTAGGAGGCTTCACAATCAGCCTGAGACAGCACTGGGGCATCCACACACTGGAGCAGGTCTGGGTTGTTCACTGAGAGGAAAGGTAATGATCAAAGAAAGAAGAAGTATGCATCAGAGCACATGGAGGAATAATAATTTATCCTAGAATGTCACAGGTAACCACCATACAGATCATTAAGAAGATAAATTCCAGCAAAGAACTGTAGCTTTCTAAATCTGTAAAATGACTCCCGTTGATCTCATTTTCATTGTTGATCCTATAACATAGTGTATACTTGTCCTCTATAGGTTATAGAGAATGAACTCTTTGGGATTTTATATCCCTTTGGCACCAACTACAGTTTTTATAGTTGGTACTTTAAACATATTTGCAAGGTATAAACCAGTAGGTTCAATACCAGATAAATGTCTGTTTTTGGAAAACATGGGGAAGAAAGAATGTAGTGGGTGAAAGGTCCTACTCACCACCATTGCTAAGGGTGTTTCCCCAGCCAGAGATGAGGCACTGAGTGCCTGCTGGTGCACAGGAGCTGGGCAGGGGTACAGTGTCCACCTGGGCATTGAGGGTCACAGGGGAAGCGAGCTTTATCAGCATGATGTCATTGTTCAGGGTCCACCCATTAAAGTTGGGGTGCTGGATGATCTTGGCAGCATTGATAAACTGCTCATTGCCCTCCAGGACATTGATGTTGTGCTCTCCCAGTCTCACTTGGATGCGGCTGTTAGAATGAAAACACATGCTAGAGACTTTTTGTCCAAGACACCTCAAGGTTCCCAAGCTTATTGCTCAGGAATGGCTCTGGAGGTCTACAGTAGATCTTGAAGCAATGCAAAAGGAGAAGCTGTTCAGTGGTGGACAATTTCTGATTAAGCAATCTTGCCTTTTTTTTCTTCAGAGATTAGTGGTATGTAAAGAGTACAGTTTGGGGATGGTTTTCAACCTGCCATCCCACAGTCCCTTATACATTCAGAGATGTGGATCCAAGGCAACATCTGATGTTCATCTCACTTTCTGGGTCTTTATTAATGACAGAAGGATCTACGAATAATATCTCTTTCTTTACTAAAGACTATTATTATGTGAGACCTAAGTCTGTTTAGTCCAAAGTGTTATGACATGGAACCTTGAGAGAAGTTTACATTCTTGTTCCCAACTCTAGAAGTACTGAGCCAGTATCCCTGTCATTTGTGTTACATACTTGAGACTAAGAATGCCTAGTAGAGACTGTATTGAGTTTTACCAATATTAAGTTGTATTTCTGAAAAGTTGGAGTTCATTTTTCTTCTTAGCTAGTGGTGGTTGTACAAAGTTCTTGCCTGACTTTCTCACACATATATGTAATAACAAAACAAATATTCCTTGGTTTAATGACTCACATTCCTTGCTATTTTATGAGCTTGTTTGAAGAGATGAGAGGCCTCCTATTCTGTATCAAACTTTCCTCAGTGCTCATGATAGTTAACTGCTACCAGCAACTTCTCCTTATGGCTTTCACCATTCACCTTTCAACTTCACCACTTGCCCACGTGCTGTGTTCTTAATATGTTCCAGAATGTGGGCTCCTTTATTAGGGGTTAATCACTTACGATTTGTAGCAGTGAGCTGCAGACACCACCCACTGATCATTGATGAGGGAACCTCCACAGAAGTGGTAGCCAGAGTTCAGAGACACCTGGTAGGGGACAGAATGCTCCGGGCAGGTATATCCTCCAACAATCTTGTCATCATCGTCCACAGGAAAAGCAACTTGAATGGAGATAGGAAATGAAAATAAGCAAATTCATCTGGGTATTGGAGGTTCTATGGCAGATAAAACCCTTAGGATTTCTTACTGAGCACAATGAGTGTAGGAAAGCTGCAATCACTCTATCTTCAATAGGCAACATAGATTATAGTACTTCCCAGCATCAGGTTCTGCAGGACAGACAAATAGTTCCCACAGAGCCCAGACCTCTTCTAAGCATCTGTGTTGGGACAGGAAGAATTACCTGAGAAAATACTTAATGGGATTTCATTAGAAGACAGTTCTTCCCATTGCCTGTTTTATTTTTATACCTATTACTTATTTGTCCCACCAGAATATTGGCTTTTTACCTAGGCCAGTGTCACACAAAATTTTTTTTACTTAGGCTAGCTTTCCACAGAAATCAATTCTTTAGAATGATTCAAAAATAGAAAGGAATACCCAAGACAACTTAGACAACAAGGGGTAGGCACAGCCACTCACCAATATATCAGTATCTCTTAACTTTGATTGGTAAGATGAAGTTTATTTAGGGATGGACCTACTAAACAGACAAGACCTAAGACATATAGGATCAGAATTCTAATGGTTGAATATTTAGGAAAAATAAGCTTTTTGTGTCTTCAAGAACATTTTTCCTTAAGAACATCTGTGGTGGAAGTATCACAGGGCTGCCAAGCAGTGGGCATGCTGGCTCATTTTATGGAACCTCTTTGTTAGCTCTACCTTTCAATATTCCCTGCTCTTGGCACCAATTAGAATGAAGACTGGCGACAAGAGTAGATTAAAGGGGAAGTGAGAAAGACAAAGAATGAGAAGCCAGGAAAGTAAGGAGAAGGTTTGAGAGGCTAGTGAGACAATCAGAGTATAGGTAAGAGACAGCATTGGGATAGTTCATATATTTCATTCAGGGGAATGGACAGAGTTTACGGAAAAGAGTGAAACTCACCAGCAGCTCCCACAAGGACTAGGATCAGAAGTGCACTCATGGTGATGGAAAGTCATGAGCATAGAAAAGGAGCCTGTCTTTATAGATCCCTAGATGGAGACGAGGGCATCTTGGCTAAAAGTGGAGGGCTTTTTTTTTTGTCCTGCACAAACATAACTGCACGTTTCTCTTTCCCAGAGTCTTGCATCAGCTTTACTCTGTTTGAAAAGTGTCCTTGTCACTTGGAGAACTACAGGTGACAAGGAAACTTTTTTCTCAGGTTGCATAAGGAGAACAATTGATTCTTGGTGGAAGAGTGGAATGGAACAAACAGGGGAAGTCAAGCTCTTGTCTCCACAGTGGGATTTCTTAGGCTTAGGAGATTAGAGGAAGAGCAAAGATGGTCTAAGCTCCTTAGAAATCCTGACTTCATGAATACTTTAAGCAACTTTGAGCAAGGCCTGGTTCTAGTAACTAGTGGGTGCTTGGTGCCCTCATGGTAGAAGAACAGCATTGCTTAAGCCACTTACATGTGAACCTGACTGTTTTACTGAACAGGAAGATGAAAATTAAAGGGCTGTGAGGTCTGTAATTAGAACAGTAATTATGAAAAACCAGGAGGTGTATAGTTTCATATAAGTTGGTGCTTTCAGTTGTCTCTTTTCTAACCAGATTCATGGATTGAAGGTATTTTGAAGAGGATGGGGAAAACTTAAACTTCCTCGATATGTTACCGGGTGGGATGTTCACATCAAAAATACACTCTATTTTTATGTTGCTTTTTGCTCTTGTCATGTGTGATTTTTAAGAGTCATCAAGGCTTCAGAAAATTACACTAAGTATTAATACCGCATATTTTAGGAAAATGTACCCTGAGCTAAAAGTATATATGATATTTTAGATATGAGAAAATGTTTGGACAGTGTTTAATCTGGGTCCTAGTTAGATAATTAGTTGTGTATAGATATGAGAGGATTCTGTAATTGTCTATCTTGTACATAATAAGAATACTATATGGGGAGGTCTAGTGTGTGGGAGTTGGGGGTGGGGACATCCTCTTCGAGATTGGGGAGGAGGTATGGGATGTAGAACAGTCAGTGGGTGGACTGGGAGAAGGATACAATCTAGACTGTAAAAAAAAGAATAAATTAAAAAAAGAGTACTATATTAGATTCATTCCTCAATTCATCACAGTAAAACCTGGCCAGAGAAGAGTATTGACTGATGATGAATCAATCTTAGTCTACTTATACAGTCAGTTGGAGGAGCCTTGCTGCCAATTGTTTATCTTTTTCTCCACTCCAAATCTAGGATTTGGGAGCTTTCAGTTGGATTTGAGATTATGTGTCACTTTTCTGCAAGATACTGAACGTTCTAGAGATACTAAATAAACGCGAAAAAATATGAGTTCAAATTGTAATTGTGGTGGAGACTGTAAGACTGCAGGTTGGGGAATGCAGAATGTACTGCAGGAAAGGCCAACATAAGGCTCATAGACTATGCTGTGGCTCCATTCCTGACATTGTTAGGGCAGATTTATAAAAAGTCCCTCTATTGAATGCTCTCATTTCTGCATCTTGCATTCCATAAAGAAGGCTTTTGAGCTTATAAGTGGAAGGTCTGTCCTACTGAAAAAGTCTGACATTTTCAGAATTCTCACTTTTCACAAATGTTCTAATATGAAAATTTCAGAAAAAATAGATTAGTTTTACCCAAGAAATTAATCTAAAACTGGCACGCTACCCCTACTCCTCTCTGGAAATGTGGGAATTGTTAGAGTGTGAGATTTGCTGCAGGTGACTGTCAAATAAGAGGTCGTCGTGAAACAAATTAAACATACTGATTCCTCTTGGCATTTGTCTTCTTGGCATGATCACGGGATTTGCATTTCACCTGTATCTTGTCTCAGATCCTAATCTTGCCATGCATTTCTATCAGGTCCACGCCAGACACAGTTGCACAAGCCTCTGCATTCATGGAGAGATCCTAAAGTCTGCGGGTTTCACTATGTGTGCTCTGAAATTTTTCTGCAATGTAGTTGAGATGCTGCTTGCTGGGGAGTATTTGCAGGACTACTGCTTTGGATGTAAGACTTTTGCTTTTGTGTCTGCTCATTTCCCTGTGCCCTGAGAGGCAGCCTACAGTGAGGAGATCATCATCAATATTTAAGAAATGATTTCTGCTAAGAGGAGTTTTGGATTGGTCCGTGTCACTCTTTGCAAAAGGCGCCATTTGAGGATACAAGCATTTCTGTACCCCAGACTTGAAGGTCAGCATGCACTTAACACATTACTACAGAATGGAGTCTTTCTGTTGTCTTTTTATATGAAAGGCAGATGTTTTCAAATTGTACATCACTGTTTTCTTTTCCAGGTCCTCTGTAAATTCCTTAGCTCATTCGTTAGCCCCAGTTCCATGTACTACTCTTTAAGCCAAGAATGAAATTCCAGGCTTCTGTTTCTGTAGATCTCAACTCTCTTTCTCCATGATTGCTCTCTTATCCAGAAGAAATTCACTTACCTAAGGAAGTTTGTTTCTTGAGTATGCTGTTCTACATTCACTAACTTTGGATAGTAAAGACTACTTTGTGTTATCAAAAACAGACAGATACACAGACAAAGAGATACATGCATACACACATATATACACATGTACACACACAGTTTATAAAGTTTGAGTCAGAGGCTTAGAGTCTTAATTTAGCTGTTGCCGATCAGCTAATTGGAGTAGATCATCCTGTTTCTTCACTCTCTTTCACTACTCACTTTTATTTATAAATAACATGCAAACTTCATGCCCAGTGAAGTGCAATTTGTATGTTGTATTTATTTTCAGGTTTCTTTTACTGTACTAAACTGAACAGAGAAATCTCTAGCAACTATGAATTTAAAGTATAAAGGATAGATTGAAACTCCTAGATAAGACAATATATTACAAGTTTTTCCTGTGATACATATGCACAAGAAAAGTCAAAATAAGAAAGGTGAGTCTGTGTGAAAATATAAGTGCCCTATCTCTGAAAGTATTCAGCCAGACACATCTTGAGAAGGGGCGTGGTATTTGAGAGTGAGCCATTTTGAGAATTTGAAAACAAAGAAAAATGTCATAGGTCAGCGAGCCTGGAATACTTTGGTGTATTGTCAACATAAGAGTTGGCTATGAGAGTCATTCATAGAGGAGGCTAGGGTCTGGTAACTCTTGGTAAGCAGCTTAAGCAGTAGGAAACTGGGGCTTTGGAAAGTGATTCTTTTTGTGGCCTCTCACCATGGCAAATATCAAATCTTTGGGCTATATATTATTGGGATCACTGAGAATTCTCAAATTGCAGGTAGCCACCTGCCTCTGTTGCTGCATTTCTTCCAGGTAAGACCAAGAGTTCTGAGTTCAGAAATTGAGAATATGCCAGTTTCTCAGCCTCCTCCATTCCATAGAAGGGTTTGTTGCTGGGAAGAATCTGAGAACATTGAAAATGGCCAGAACAGGACCCAGCCCCTCCTGAGCTACCCCTCCAGCACAGATGTGAATGCTTCACTCACCTTTGCTCTCCAACACACACACTACATACTCCTCAGCTTAGATGTTTGTGTACTTTGGAATGAAAATCAGAGAGCCTCTGAAGAGAGTGAGGTCACTTCTAGCCTACAAAGTGCAACTCACTGAGGTTAGGACAGGATCCAGGCATGCAAAATGCAGAAACACCTGACTCTGGCAGCAACCATTCAAGCGGCTAGCCCTCATCCTGTAAGTTGTTCCTACCCAGGGGGATGACAATAGACAAGGACAAGACTCCAGCTAAGACTTGAAGCACTCTCCTTTAAATAAATTATAGTAGTAGAGGACCCAGCAAGGTTCTACTTCTGCATCATCCTCTGTCATCTCCTTTACCCTTTCTCTAACATTTTTTTTGTTATTTTATTTGAAAGTATTTTACACTTGGTGTTATTTATTCTTATTTTTATCTGACTTAATTGACACATTTTTCCTTATTTTATATTTGCATTTAAATCTCTTGCACTTTTATTCTCATGTCCCCCTTGTCTTGTCTATATTTCTTATAAACTACATTTTAAAATATGTATGTATTTTTTGAGACTCATGTGCATGCATATCATATATTTTGATAGTTTCCACAGCTATGTCCAACATTCCATTACTTCTCAATTCCTTTACCATTTCCTTCCACTAACTTCATTTTTCCTCCTCCTTTTCCTTTTTTGTCTTTTCCCCATCCTCCTACAAGGAGGCATCATATTCAATTAGTACTCCCCACATATACCTGGGTGAAACATGTCATTGAAACATGCACAACTTACCAGGTAAGGTTCACAGGTCTGGAGAGAACCTGATCTTGCTCTCCTGTCAGCTGCCCTCTGCCAATAGTTGTACAATTCTTTTGTTTTATTTAATGTCACTTCTTTATTGTCCTCTCTTCTTTCCTCCCTTCTTCATTTTGTGCCTTTATTATTTTTACAAGTATCTTCAGTATTTTTTAAGCATCTCACTATGTAAACTATATTCTCCTCAAATTCAAAATCCTTGAGAATATTGTCTCTCTGAATGTTCTTTGATATATATGTAGAAAGAGATTTCGTTTTCAGATCGACCTGCAGCTATTGCCAATTCTTAGCTACAGTAATAAAATCAGACTTTAAGACAAAGATCACAATGTATTAAGTTGATGACCTTCTAAAATGAACACTAACTCAGAGGGAAGGATACACACTTCCTCAAGAAAGAAGAAAGCTAAAATAAAAAAAGCAAGGCAAGGAAAGATATCTTGTGTAAACCACTAAAATGTTGATTACTGTTTTCCCTAAAGAAGGAATCTCAAAATCACTAGTGTCACATAGAAGCTTCCATGAGGCATTCTAGGTAGAAGAAAAAGAAATGTTAACATTGAAATCAATATTCTCTAGAAAATTCTTTCAACCAGAGGCATTAGGTTTCTGAAATTTGTAAACTTACATTCCTATTCAAACACCAGAGTCTAAACTAGTATCTCTGGCAAGAAAAAGTCATAATTACACCCTTGCATTACAGCATTTCCCCATAGATATTTATTTTCCATTTTTAATTTTTAACTAATTTTAATTTTTACCCAATACTTTGAATATTTCACACATGAGTATTATATTAGCAATTTTTCTTCTTCCTTTCCTGTTTCTCATTCCCCATCTCTACTTCCTTTCATTTTTATGAGCTCTTAGTTTTTGTCATTGTCAAAACACAAACATATAAGCACATATACATTTATAAATAAAACTTGGTAAGTTCATTTAGCAGTGTGTGTGTGTGTGTGTGTGTGTGTGTGTGTGTGTGTGTGTATGCATTTACAATTAACTGTTTGGGATTGGATAATCTATGAGGTTGCTTTCTTTCTAGGGAGGATTGAGTCTCTCTCTCTCTCTCTCTCTCTCTCTCTCTCTCTCTTTTAAAGATTTGTTTATTATTATTTGTATACACTGTAACTGTCTTTTGACCCACTAGAAAGGGGCGTCAGATCTCATTATGGATGGTTTGAGCCACCATGTGGTTGCTGAGATTTGAACTCAGGACTCTAGGAAGAGCAGTCAGTGCTCTTAACTGCTGAGCCATCTCTCCAGCCTGATTCTTTCTTTTTAATCAGCCATTAACTTGCCTGTAGATTTTCATCTAGGTGTGGAATTAAGCATACTCATTTTCTTTGTTCTTAGAGACATTTATAGGATGTGGAATTATAGCATTTACTGGTATCTCCTCAATAATCTTCCAGCATTGGTACATTATAGGATGACAGAGGCCTTGGCAGAGATGCTGAGATCTTGAAAAATGAGTGTAAAGTGTTGAGATATGTTCTGAGTTCTTCTGTTTGTTTACTAAAATTTCATATCTGATTTTGTTGCATTTCAATGGCTCATTTTCTCCTCTGAGCAGTGCTAGGGATTGAACTACCAAGAGAAAGCTCTTCACTCAGAAGACAACAGTAAACAACCAGAAAAAATATCCATACTAATAGTTGGAGAAACCTTACCATATGAACAAGAAACATGAATAGATAAGTCAACATACACATGCCAGAAGTCCGCCCTTCAACAGATGAGAGTATCCAAACATGCTAATGTAATGGAATACTGGGCAAAGAATTTAGAAGTCTAATTAAAAAAAGTCAGCAACTTTAAGGAGAATTAACATAGATCATCAAATGAAGCAAAGATAATTAAAGACTTCTTCAAGAAATTCAACCAAGAGGCGATTATGAAAAAAAGAATCGATCATAGAAGAAAAAAAATAAATCAAACAAAAATGTAATGAAAAGCATTCCTAATAGAGTAGCTAACATGAAAAAAAGACACCAGATATTGAAGACATTGCTAAGAAATTAAGGCCAGATTTACTCTCTATCCCATCATGCCTCACACTCAGAAGGCAGTTATTCTCTTGTTTATTTGTTTTTACCCCTAGAGAAGTTGATAAAAGTTAAATGTTTCTAATGCACCATCATTAAATATCCCCTTGAATTTATCTTATCTTTTGACTTATTAAAAATTTACATTATTGTATAAAACAATGAGTTTTATTATAAAATTTTAATGAATGTATTTTGGTCTATTTTTTATGGTCTTCATTACCCCCCTTTGGCATTCTTATCACCCAACTTTCCATCACTCAAGAGTCATGATTATTTTTTCATATCTATGTTTATCATATGAGGGACACATGGATTGTGTGAGTTCTTCTTGTTTCTTATGCTTTGATTTATAGAAATCCCTTATGTATATGTTTCTTCTTAGAAAGATTTTATTCCACCATGGGTTTGAGTATACATATCTAGTATATACTAGGCAGTGATTTACTTTCAGGGCTTAAAATATATCACTC
Source organism: Montemys delectorum (assembly GCA_019843815.1). Taxonomy (NCBI): domain Eukaryota; kingdom Metazoa; phylum Chordata; class Mammalia; order Rodentia; family Muridae; genus Montemys; species Montemys delectorum. Next base: position 21,941 of record JADRCD010175564.1, on the reverse strand, counting down.
AGTGAATCCTTCTTCATATGGGTTTCAACTCAGAGGTCTGATGTGATTCTGTTGGTATTATACTCACGAGTTTGCTTTCTTTATTGTAAGTTTTAGTATTGTTCTCTGATTGTGTAGCGTTAGCATCTTAACTATCAGGTTTCAAGGAGATATTTCATTTCTTCTTGTGCCTATTCAGGATTCTTGATGCCCATGAGTTTCCCTGGATTTGACAGATTTTCTACAATTTTATTGAATTGATTTTTTTGTACCAAGATTTTTATCTTTTCTTCTTCCTCTGGACCACTGATTTTCTATATTGGGCTTTTGATCATAATTCCACAGTTCTTGAAAATCATGACCTTGCTTATTTTTCTTTTTTATTGGCTGAATATTTCCTTAGCCTTGTCTTCCATCCCTGGTATTCTTTATTTTGTTCAACCTAGTATACATGTAATATTTTCCAGTTCATGTTTTATTTTATTTTTTGAAACTTTTATTTTTAACACTCATGTGTTTGGTGTTTCTATTTTACTTTGTTTTGATTCAATATCTCAGTATTATAACTACATTTTCATAGATATGGTATTTATGTTCTTGTTTTTCCCTCTTTGAAATCATTAATATTTTTCTTTGAGAAATTGATATTGGAGAGACCCACCCAACAGCCTGTGGTGGGGGCAGGCCAAAGACAAGCAGGTACAGATGCCACTAAGATGAACAATTATGTGATAGAGAAATGGATGGGAGAAAACAAGAAGCAGAGTGGTATATGCAATATGAAGAAAGGCGGAAGTAGAGACATGACAGAAGTGAAGAACAGCCAGATATGAGAAGCCTGCACTGCCACTGAGGCCATGGTGATGGCCAGGCCTCTGCTGTCCCTGAGGGCAATGGGTCCATGGCCCTACCAGAGCAGGGGTCTATGTTGATGTCTATGGTTTGTATTACAACCAAAGGCCATGCCGTCTGGGATACTTACCTCAAGCCATGTTGATGTTCATGGGCCCAAGCTAAGCTGGCCCCATCCCTGATCAGCCACTGTACTATACCGGTGGTGCCAGCAGTAATGTGTAAACAGGAAAGCTGTCCCTGGGGACATGAGCAGAGGAAAACTGGAGGGCTAACCAACTCAGCCAACCCCAAGCCAAGATCGACGGTTTTTAGTTGACCCACACCAACATCTACCACATCTTTGAGCTCTTGGAGCACATTAAGGGAGGAGTCCTTTGGAACCAGAACAGTAAGATCTCCATGGCACAGGCCAACAGCAGGACATCTGAGAGGAGTCTTGATGAGGATCCAGTATTGAAGATGTAGCAGAATCTAGAAAACTGAAAAACAGACCAATAACTCTTTTCAATGAATATTTGTAGGTAAAGGTGTTTGGATACAAGGGTGTACTGTGTGATATACCTTACAAGGTGAGGTTTTTTTGTTTGTTTTAATTTTAACTTTTAATTTTTTGGGGGGGGAAGAGAGGTTACAAAGGTAGAGGGCAGATATAGAAGGACTGAAGAATGAGTGGGATTGTGATACATGATGTGAAATTCACAAAGAATCAATAAAAATTACATTACAAACTATTAAAAATAGATTTTTATTTTTATATCTTTGGCATTTTAACTAGTTCACTACCATTGGGTTCAGTATTTAAGAAGTTATTATCTTTTAGGAGAACTCTGATGTCTTGATTTTTCATTGGAGGTACACAATTGTTGGCATGTATATGTCTTCCAGATTTATTTGTGTCTTCCTGTGAGTAGCCTTCTATTAAAGTCTCAATCAACAGGACCCTTCAGAGAAAAGAAACCAATTTCACACAGTACTTAATTGGTTGTTTGTTTCATTGCTGTGATAAAAACATCCGAAAAACTAAGTTTAATCAATAAAACACTTATTTTAGGTCATCATGGGATGGCATAATCCATTATTGCAGGGAAATTGTGACAACAGGAGCCTGAGGTAGCTCACAATATCTCAGTTCTGCAGGAGGGAAGTAATTGCAGAAATTGACTTCAGCTTTATATTTCCACCATGACTGCATGGTGGGAAACCACATCAAAAAACATCTTTGTGGGCAAACTGGCCTGTGGGTAGGTCAGTGTCCACTTATCTAAAGGTGATGGGATTGATTCTTGATATAGGTACTAGGGCTATAGATCATAATGCCATTTGAGGCCAAATCATCTGGCTAATCCAGTTTAGTGTGTACATAATTTTCTGTCCCATTATCCACAGCTCCTTCTTGCAGACATCTTTCTCAGAGATGTTCTCATAGAATGTTCCAGGTCCCCTTACTTTTGGTTATTTCAGGTTTTCATGTCTGCAGAGTGGTACAGTCTCAATCCATAGACTCACCTATTAAGATGCTATCTTGTTAGAGATCTTTCTTTATTGTGTGAGAGAGATGGATGTATTCATTCTTCATCTTGACCTGTCACACAGAAAGGATTACTGTTACACCAGAACTTTCACCTGTATGTAAAGTTTGTGATGATCGTGTACATGTCCTTTGTGTAAGATTGTTCCCCCTTTCACCATAGAACTTAGTATATTTTCTCAATGAAGATTCTATTTTTCCTCCTCGTTTATTATCTCTGTCTGGAGATACATGTTGATGTGTCTGTTTCATAGTCTTTCTGTTTCTGTATGCTTTTCAGCTGTTTAATCACCCCTGTTGTGATTTATGTCCTCCCATTCTTTTTGTACAGTAGTGTAGTTCCCTAGTTATACTTATTTTTCTCCATTATTTACCACACTACAATGTCTAAAATGCATATTTCAACAAATGATTACAAACACTTTCTGTAGACCAACTAGCCTGAATATTGCAATTTTCCCATGTTAACCTCCTTATTAGACCCATGCTAGTGTACTTGACATGGAACAAAAAAAGTCAAAGTTATGTAAAAACTTACAAATATACCATGTAGAGAATAATAGAAAACAAAACCAAATTATTAACAGAACAATGAAAATACTTGCCACACATGGTACAAAATTAAATCTTTAAAATTTTTATTTTGTATGCATGTATATATCAATATTGTGGTGTATTTGGGTGTGTTTAGGTGTGAGTGTGTATGTGTATGTGTGTGTGTGTATGTATTTGTATGTGTGTGTGTGTCTGTGTGTGTGTCTGTGTTTGTGTCTGTGCTATGTGTGTTTGGATACTCCTGGAGAACTTAAAAATGTGTCACATCCTTTGGACTTGGAGTTACAGGTGGTGCCAAGCTGATAGACGTGGATGCTGGGCATTACATTCAGAGTGTCTGCAAGGTCAGCAGTTGTACTTCACCCCTAAACCTTCTCTCCAGCTTTCAACTTCTAGAAAAGTATGAAGCATCATTTATCAACTTGTATGGCCTGGATACCATTGCATGCACAGGTCAGGGCCTATGTTAGAGGACTGGGTCCTCAGTAAAGCGATGTTGGGAGATGATGTAGACCTTTATAATGTAGTCTCAAGTGAGAACTCCGTAAGAGGTTAAGGGTGCTACGACCTAAGGAAGGAAGAGGTACGCTGTTCTTGTATGATATAGACTTACTTCTCAAGAGAGGGATTTGTAAGAACGAACTGAACTCTGAACTGCTTCCTGCTTTCCTTTCTCAAGATGAGCTGTCTTCTTACCACAGGGCTTTCACTGCTGTGCTGATATTAACTATGAACCCAAGAAATGCAATGTCTCTTTCTCTAGAGACTTTATTTTTTTCTTTATTCAATAGATATATGTTAAATTTATTATGGAAATATATTATTGGAATATTGTAGAGTAGTCTGGGAACTTTAAGTTCTAAGAAAAAAGTATTATAGGAAAGTAAGTAAGACCTTGCTCTCATGACATTTATTTGTGCTTCATATGATTCCACAGATATATGTGGGACAGAGAAGAAAAATAGAGAATAGGTAACTGTACCAATATATGTCTATCCCAGAGAATGTGACTTCATGTTATTAAAAAAAAATAAAGCATTAAAAGGTCATAAAGTGTCAGGAACATTCTATTTTAGGAGGTATATTTCAGGACAGGAAGTATGAGGTGAGACAAGGATGACTTTTGTTATTCTATTCCCTCTTGAGTCTGTAGCAAAATCAAACTTTCTTTCTCTCTTTTCCCCCATATTAGGCACCCCAAAGGAACTTCAACTTCTCTTTTAAATTAAATAAACCCACTATCCAGATAGAAAGCTTGCTATTAGTTTCAACTGTTAAAACTAATGACATAAAAGATGGTCATCAATACATTGAACTCTCCTTGTAAAATGGTATTTTTTGACATGAAATGGTACTTGCAAACTAACATTAGCAGACAAATAGCGAAGCAATATATATGATCTAGCCATGTTTCAATTGAGTGAATTTTTTCACATTAATAATATGAACATTTTATAGTATATATATATTTTTTATATGAGTAAAAGATGAAAAAGAAAATGACTTTAGTCAAGAGTATTACAAAAGAAGGGAAAACACAAGTCAGGTAAAGGAATCAGACAGCAGAAAAATGTCAGACAAAACAGAACCTAGGCACTCACTACATTATTGTTTGTAGCTATCAGGTACAATGCAATGTGTTTAATATGGATTCTTTTGCTTTGGTTTAAAAAATAATGCTTCTATTAACTCTTTGAAAATTTCATATATGCCTACAATCCTACAGTCATATATGCCTACTTTCTTAATGATACTCACCTAGTTTAAAAACATCTTTCATTTCAGGGCAGTAAAGTTTCAACAATATGAATACTTAAACATGAAATGAACAAGGACAACAATAGACATGCAAAGGTGGAGGGAGAAACACCATAAGGCTTCAAC
>JADRCD010175564.1:0-17130 GCA_019843815.1 Montemys delectorum | reverse complement strand
ACAATAGACATGCAAAGGTGGAGGGAGAAACACCATAAGGCTTCAACCAATATAAAAAATTACAATAGACATGCAAAGGTGGAGGGAGGAACACCATAAGGCTTCAACCAATATAAAAAATTACAGGTAATTAAGGAATGCTGAAAGTAAGAGAAACAGTCTTCCCAGGGGAAGAACCCACCAGCTGATTAACCAGCACCTCAGTTTTTCAAGAAGTTTATTATTAGATAAAGACGTGGTAGCTCCTATGTGTAATCCTAGTATTCAGAAAGCTGAGCAGAAGGACTATGCTGCAAGTTGGAGACCATTCTTAGATTTGTATGAGACTTTGTCTCTACACATAATTACTATTATTCTCATTTGGTTAGAAAGTAGTATATAGAGAATTTATAGAACTTGTTCAAGGTTACAATAGTAATAAAGAGATAGAGGCAAGTGTCTACCCACAGATTTAAAGTTGATAGTCATGCAACTTTATAAGTTCTTGGGGTACAGTTTTGCTATTCTGTGTCAGCATCTTTTAGTTGTGGCTGTAGGAGAGTCTGGAAAGCTGTCTAGATAGTGACCATAAGGGCATCAGGGGAAACAACCTCTAGATTTATTGTCAGCTACAAGAGATTGCACTACGGGCCTTCTGCACCCTTTCTTTCAACATGTAAACTCCAATAATAACCACTTAATAAGAAGGAGTGAACTAAGTGTGAAAGGTCTATACAGCTTTCAGGATGGTGCCTACATGTTATATAATTAATTGGAGCAAAGGTCTTCAGAGTGTGAAGAATAGAGATAGAGGGACTCCTCATCTTCCCTGTGTGATAATGAGCAGGCCACAGGGGTGTTTGTTTTGGTACAAAACAGCTTCTAGATTAGCCAAAGAAGGCAATGTTTTTGCCATCCATGCCTATGAATGCACATTAGCATCTTCAAAACCCACTACAACCAGAGTTAAGAATGATTTTGTATTTTCATATATATTTTCACATATACACACACACAGGCATGCATGCATGTGCGCACACGCACGCGCGCGCGCGCGCACACACACACACACACACACACAAACATATATTCCATGCAGTTGCACAACTTAGTGTATACTCCTACTTCAGCATTGTCTTTCTGCAGTATATGAATCCCTGGAGCTCTCCATTACAGAACTTGGGAAGAAGAAACAAAGTGCAAAGAAGAGGGCCTTTGAAATAGGGTCACTTAATTATGCATTCTAGTTAGTCACTCTATGGCCCCATGCCTTTGTCATGCTGACCAACCCAGTGCTTTTAGTAAGGTGAAGAGACATACCTGACCAAAAGAGACTTCTTCACTTTTAAAAAAATCTCACTTCATTAATTTTCTAGCCCCAAACCCCTCTCTCTACATCAAATTCTACTCCCAGGCAAACTGGGGTCTTTACATGCAAAGGGAACCACCACTTGGCACTAATCCTTGCTTCTCTGAAGGGAGTCAGTGCAGAATAGGCTATTGGTGATCTTCCCAGGTTAGGAAGCAACATAGTCAGCCTGAAACAGCAGGGGGCATCCAGGTTCCACAACATGGCTGGGTTTGTTTACTATGAAAAAAGAATAGAATAGAACAAATTTGACTAAGTTCAGGCTAAGGCATAGCAATTTAATATTAAACTGTCGGCAAACACTGGTGTGATTTCCCAAGATATTAAGTCCTAGTAAGGACCTGTAGCTATTAGATCCCAGAACAGACTCTGTTCATCTCCATTCTAAAAGTAATAGTAGCTATTTTATATCTGTCCCTTCTATATTCCCTGAATCAGCTTACTGAGTATGTAGACATATCTTAAACCAATACAAAAGATTGCTTATACTGGGTACCTGAATTGTATCTGAAGGATAGTGGCTAAAGCCAGAGACCATCAAGATTCTGGAAAGTATACACAGAAATGGAAAGCAGGTGAAGGTTTCTATTCATCACCAAAGCTCAGGGTCTTTCCCAAGCCAGAGATGAAGCATAAGAGGTTGTCAGTAGTACTGTATCAATCAGGCATTTAGAGTCACAGGGGAAGAGAGTATGATCACCATGCTGTCATTGTTCTGTATATTCCTAATAGAGTGGTGTTGACTAATAGTCATGGCAACAGTAACAAACTGCTCATTAACTTCAAGGACATTGATGGTAGGCTCTCCTAGTCTCATTTGGATGTGTACCTTGGCAGTAGGAGGCATGCTAAGGCTTTCTCTCTCTGGGTCAAGACACCACAGGTTTCTCAAGGTCCTTGTTCATATGTAGTTCTGACAATTGTAAATGAGCCTGATACAGTATCATAGGAGGAGAGCAACTAGCAAACATGTTTTTTTGTTGTTGTTGTTGTTGTTTTTTTTTTTTTGGCAACTTATCCCTTTCTCATTCCCAGAAGATGGTCTACAAGGGCTTAGGTAAAAGACTACAAGTATGGAATACTCTTAATTCCACAGTACCCAAAGTCCATCATATATCCAGGGCTGTGGACTTGGAAAAATTCGAAGCACTCTTCATGCTGGCTTTGGTAACTTTACAAAAAGACATTGACCTCTATCTTCACTTTGCAGAGGACTGTTTTTCTGTCATATCTAAATTAGTGGCACCCAGATTGTCATGTCTGGGTCTTTATCAGTATGGCTCAGGGCTTTATAAGAGGCTCACATTTTTCCCCAACTCCAACAAGATGAAATCATGATCTAGCATGTGAATCTGTGAACTCTATAACAGCTCCTTCTTGTCTTTCTCACCCATACTCAGTGGTGTTCCTGAAATCTATGAATTACTTTTCCTGCTACAGGAACCAAGACATAGTTGCTTTGAATTATATTGCTTGCTTCATTGTTGATCATTATGGACATAAAATGAAGCCTGTGCTCATGACCTCCTGTCTTTGAAATTTTATGTGCTTGCTTCTGGTATTAGAATCTCCCTAGAACATGTCAAATGTTCATCCAAAATTCATGCATAGTAGCTCCTGTCTACAACTTCTCTTTTACAAGTCTTTCCCTTTTCACCTTGTGACTTCACCACTAGCCTAGTATAATGCCATGTTCTAAGAATGTTTCAGGTTGTGGAAGTACAGATAAGAAACGCAAACTTACTATGAGCTGTGGTGAGCTGTAGACATGGCTACAGGTCACTGATTAAGGTGACTCCACAGAAGTAGTCAGTCTCCAAAAAAACTTGGTAGTAGATGGAATTCTAATGCCTGGTAAATCCTCTGATGATCTTTTCATTGTTAACAGGAAAACAACTTCAGTAGAGATATGAAAGAAGCCAATTCATTAAATGTTGGAGGGTATTAACCATACACTACTCAAAAGCAACTTCCTGGTATTTTACTATTTGATTCTGAGCACAATGACTGAATGTGAGAAGGCTCATCATGTGATGCTGGAATCTCCTGTGATTCTTGTATTTGGGCAGGAGCTGAGCTAGATTGATGAAAGGCAGGTTATCCTCTAGGGTTGAATTTACTTTGAGTTTCCATTCTTTGAACTGCTGAGGCCTTGCTCAACTTCGTGTTCTATGGTCTGGACAAGTTTTTCCTTGTACCCAAGATTGCCCCATTTCTTTTTTTTTTTTCTCTTTCTTTTTCTTCTTTTTTTTTTTTTTAGATAATTTCTTTATTTACATGTAAATGGAATTAGATTTGTGTGGATTTGTTGAAAGATTACTTTCTTGCTTCTTCTAGGGTGTAGTTTGGCTCCTTATGTTGATATTTTCCATCTATTATCCTTTGGAGCGCTGGATTTGTAGAAAGATATTGTTTAAATTTTTTTTTCATGGAATATTTTGTTTTCTCCATCTATGGTAATTGAGAGATTTGCTGGGTATAGTAGTCTGGGCTGGCATTTGTGTTCTTGTAGGGTCTGTATGACATCTTCCCAGGATCTTCTAGCTTTCATAGTCTCTGGTGAGAAGTCTGCCTTAATTCTGATAGGCCTGCCTTTATATGTTACTTGCCTTTTTTCCCTTACTGCTTTTAAAAATCTTTCTTTGCTTAGTGTATTTGATGTTTTTATTATTATGTGATGGGAAGAATTTCTTTTCTGGTCTAGTCTATTTGGAGTTCTGTAAGCTTCTTGTATGTTCATGGACATCTCTTTCTTTAGGTTAGGGAAGTTTTCTTCTACAATTTTGTTAAAGATATTTACTGGCCCATTACCTTGGGAGTCTTCATTCTCTTCTATACCTATTATCCTTAGGTTTGGTCTTCTCATTGCATCCTGGATTTCCTGGATGTTTTGAATTAGGAGCTTTTTGTGTTTTGTATTTCCTTTGACTGTTGTGTCAATGTTTTCTATGGTGTCTTCTGCCCCTGAGATTCTCTCTTCTATCTCTTGTATTCTGTTGGTGATGCTTGCATCTATGACTCCTGATCTCTTTCCTAGGTTCTCTAAAGCCAGGGTTGTCTCCCTTTGTGATTTTCTTTATTGTTTCTACTTCCATTTTTAGATCCTGGATGGTTTTGTTCAATTCCTTCACCTGTTTGATTGTGTTTTCCTCTAGTTCTTTAAGGGATTTTTGTGTTTCCTTTTTAAGGGCTTCCGGCTTTTTACCTGTGTTCTCCTGTATTTCTTTGAGGGAGTTATTTATGTCCTTCTTAAAGTTCTGAATCATCATCATAAGTGATTTTAGTTCTGAATCTTGTGTTTCCGGTATGATGGTATGTCCAGGACTTGCTATGGTAGAAGAATTGGGTTCTGATGATGCCAAGTAATCTTGGTTTGTGTTGTTTATTTTTTTATGCTTGCCTCTCACCATCTGATTATCTCTAGTGTTACCTGCCCTGGCTAAATCTTTCATCCTGTGATTCTGCGATCATGTAATCCTGTGATCCTGGGCCTGTTAGAGCACCTGGGAGTAAAGCTTCCTCTGGGTTTATTATGAGACTTGGTGCAGAACTTGGGCCCAAAGTCTCCTTAGGGCACAGGCCCAGACAGACTAAAAGGAAACTGTGCCACTGGACTGGTAGAGTTCTTGTGTGCCTGGGTCCTACTGGTCCCAGTTACTCCCAGTTTTGGGACAGATGTTTTGTCCTCCTCACCTCCAATTCTATGATCCTGGGCATGTTAGAGTGCCTAGGAGTGGAGCTTCCTCTGGGTATTGTGGGACTGGCTGTGGAATTTGTGCCCAAGATCGGCTTGAAATTTTTCTGAATAGAACACCAATGGCAATTGGCAAAGATCAACAATTTACAAATGGAATCTCTTAAGACTGAAAGCTTTTGTATGGCAAAGGACACTGTTAATAGGACAAAATGGCAATGCAGAGATTAGGAAAAGATATTTTTAAATCCTACATACAATAGAGGGCTAATATCTAAAATATACAAAGAATTCAAAAAGTTTGACTCTGCAGAACCAAATAAGCCTATTAAAAAATAGGGTACAGAGCTATGCAGATTATTCTCAACAGAAGAATGGCTTCCAATGGCTGAGAAGCACTTAAGGAAATTCTCAATATCATTAATCATCAGGGAAATGCAAATCAAAACAACCCTGAGATTCTACCTCACATTGATCAGAGTGGCTAAGATCAAAAATACAGGTGAAAGCAGATGCTGGCTAGGATGCAGAGAAACAAGAACACTCCTTCATTGCTGGTGGGACTGCAAGCTGGTAAAACCACTTTGGAAATCAATATGCCTGTTCTTAAGAAAATTGGTAATATTTCTACCTGAAGACCCAGCTATAAAACTGTCTCTCTTTATCTCTGTCTCTTTGTCTCTGTCTCTCTGTCCCTATCTATCTATCTATCTATCTATCTATCTATCTATCTATCTATCTATCTATCTATCTATCTATGTGTGTGCATGCCTGTGTGTATCCAGTGCCTCAGATTCTGTCTGACCTCTAGTTCTTAGCCATCCAGGCAGTGGTAGGAATGAACTCCCTCTCACAGCATGTGCCTCCATTTGAACTAGTGATTGGTTGTCCACTCCTACAAGTTCTGTACCACTAATACTCCAGCATTTTTTTTTCAGGCAGGACAGATAGTAGGTTGAATGTTTTGCAGCAGGGTTGATATCCAAGTCCCACTGATGGTAGCAGACAGCCAGATAGTGCTCCATATCATGGGTTATTAGGAAATCTACTTAGGCTCACTATTTTTGATTCCATGGAGAGTTTTTGCTATTCTAGTTTTCTACTTCACTCCAAATGCCCCCCAGATCCACTCATCTCTCAATTCTCTCTTCCTCTTGTTCTTACAAAGCCCAGCCTGATCCTTGCTGTTCCTATTCTTACCTGCCCGTACTCCACCTCAAAAATCCATTCTATTTACTTTCTCCAGGAAGATCCATGTATCTTTTCTTGAGTACTCTTCATTACTTGGGCGCACTGGGTCTTTGGGCTGTAGAATGATTATTCTTGCTTACCAGCCCACTATAAGTGAGTGCATATCATATTTATCTTTCTTAACTCACTTAATATGAATTTTAATAGTTCATTTATTTGCTTGCAAATTTCATGATGTCATTTTTTTTTAACAATCAAGTAACATTCCATTGTGTAAATTTACATAGTCTTTATCCAATTTTTTTCTGGTTGGGTGACAACAAAGTAGTTACCAGTTTCTGGCTACTATGAATAAAGCTGCAATGAACATGGTTGAGCAAGTGCCCTTGGTTGGGATGGACTATCCTTTGGGTATATGCCCAAGAGTGGTACAGCTAGGTTTTGAGGCAGATCAATTCCAAAGTTTTGGAGGAACTGCCATATGATGACTGTACACGTTTGCACTGCCTTTAGTAATGAAGTCATGTTGCTTTTCCTTCTCACAGGAGTGAGATGGAATCATACTGTAGTTTGATTGGCATTTCTGTGACAGCTAAGGATGTTAAATCTGTTTAAGTGTTTCTCAGCCATATGAGATTCCTATGTTGAAAAATCTTTATATATGTCTCCACCAAATTAGACTACTTAGTTTGTTGATATCTACTTTCTTGAATTTGTTATATACTTTGGACATTAGTCCCCCCATTGGATGTGGAGTTTAGCACAATTTTTTCTCATTCTTTGGGCTCTGTTTTTTTCCCTATTTATTGTGTCTTTCACCTTACAAATACTTTTTAGTTTCATGCAGTCCAATTTACTGACTTTTGTTATTATAGTCTATGCTGTTGATTTTACAGTATACTCAAGGCTGTTCCAAACTTTCTCTTCTATTTGGTTCAGTGTATCTGCTTCTAATGTTGAGATTTTTGATACACTTAAACATGAGACATTGAAAGATTTTAGATATGGATCAATTTGCATTCTTCCACATGCTGACATCCAGTTTGACTAGCATCATTTGTTGAAGATGCTTTCTTTTTCCCGTTTTGTATTTCATGCTTCTTCATGAGAAATCATTTGTCCATAAGCATGTGCATTTATGTCTGGGTCTTCAATTGGATTCTATTGACCAACCCAATCTGTTTTCATGCTAATACCATGCAGTTTTTTATAATTATAGCACTGTGGTAGAGCTTCAAATCATGAATGGTGTTACCACTGGATATTCTTTAATTGTACAGGTTTATTATAGCTATCCTGTTCTTTTTCATATCTAACATCAGTATTGTTAGACTACTTCTTGCTGATTAGAGGCATTAAGTTTTTTTGGCCAATTTTATAGTTTGTTGTAAGGATATTTCCAAAAGGCATCCAGAATCTAGCAACCAGCAATGTCAACATGAACAAGAACAACAGGAACACCAACAGTTGCATCCAGTAGCAAATGGAGGAGCAACGACTACAATCCTTTCAGAATACTTGCATTTATATACCTTCTGAAGAGTCCCCAGGATTTGTGTTTTCATACACTTGCTGAATCTAAAGATGTCAGTGCTATCAATTCAAATAAGTCATTTAGTACTGAGAACAAAGCTTCTCCTTTTTGAAAATTTATTAAAAAGTTTTTTTGTTTAGTTTTTCCATTCTCTGTAATTAAAATACAATTTAATGATTTAGTAAGAATAAAATAAGTTAAACATATTTTCAATTATGTGTTTTCAAATATATGAAAACATTTATTCAAAATAACTGAAATGAGACTCAAAATGTGCTCATTTTAAATAGTCCAAAGGAACACTATTCAGGCAAATGCTACTATATGTCAAATAGGTTATAAATTCATACCAACAATTAAACTAAACTAACAATATTGGCAGAATAGTATGATGCATTGTCTCATAGTATGTTCTTTATATTTTTTCTTTTTCCATTAATTAATTTATTTACTCATTTCACAATCCTATCAGAGCAACCTCTCTTCACCCAGGCCCTCCTCACACATCGTTCTACCCTTACAACTCTTACCTGTCCTCTGATAAGAAGGATCCCCTTTTCCAGGAAGCACCAAACCACTCTGTCACATGAAATCACTACAGGAATAGGACAGACAACACAGAACAGTTCTATTAGAATTATTAATTTTTTTTCCTCCATTGCATGGAAATATCTGAGAAGCACTTAAATAAATGATCAATATCACTAGTCATTGGGGAAATGCAAACTTAAAGTACTTAGAGATTTCTTCTTACATCAGTCAGAATGGCTGAATTGATAAAACAAATGACCACCAATGCCAGCAAGAATGTGGGGTGAAAGGTAAATTCATCTGTTGCCAGGGGTTGTGGACACGTGTATAGACACTATACAAATCAATGTGGGACTTCCTTTGGAAGGTGGTAAGATCCAACAATGCCATTCTTGAACATATACCAAAAGGATCATTCATCCTCCTACAGATTCATTTGTTCAACCATGTGTGTACTGGCTAGTTTTGTGTGTCAACTTGACACAGGCTGCAGTTATCACAGAGAAGGGAGCTTCAGTTGGGGAAGTGCCTCCATGAGATCCAGCTGTGGGGCATTTTCTCAATTAGTGTTCAAGGGGGTAGGGCCCCTTGTGGGTGGTGGGCTGGAAGTCTTGAGTTCTATAAGAGAGCAGGCTGAGCAAGCCAGGAGAAGCAAGCCAGCAAAGAACACCTCTTCATGGCCTCTGCATCAGCTCCTGCTTCCTGACCTGCTTGAGTTCCAGTCCTGACTTTCTCTGGTGATCAACAGCCATGTGGAAGTAAGCTGAATAAACCCTTTCCTCCCCAACTTGCTTCATGGTCATGATGTTTGTGCAGGAATAGAAACCTTGACTAAGACAATGTGCATTGCTGCTTTATTTATAATATTGAAAAATATTAACAGTGTAGGTGTTAATCAATGGATTCATAGATAAATAAAATATGATACATTTACACAATAGAATATTTTTCAGGTGTTTACAAAAAAATAGAAACCTTGCAGGTAAATAGATGGAGGAAAAAATATCATGAGTTAGGTAACATAACAAAAAGCAAGTATAACATGCATTTGTTTATATGTTAATTTTAACTATTATTTTGATATGACCCCTACAATCCATCTAACTACAGAAGTTTCATATAGAGAAAGAATTGGGGATTGATGTAGCTTTCACAAGGAAAATGAAGGATTGCCACAGTTGGGTCAAATGGTAAGGGAGGAAAACACGTAGAAGTTGCAAATATAAAGAACCATTTGAATGGTCACATGGAAAGCTAATATAATAGAATCTACCTAACATACACCCACTTATAAGACAATCTAAAGCCGGACAGTGGTGGCACATGCCTTTAGTCCCAGCACTTGGGAGTCAGATAGGTGAATTTCTGAGTTTGAGGCCAGCCTGGTCTACAGATTGAGTTCCAGGACAGCCAGGGATATACAGAGAAACCCTATCTTGAAAAAAACAAAAACAATGGGCTGGAGAGATGGCTCAGTGGTTAAGAGCACCAACTGCTCTTCTGAAGGTCCTGAGTTCAAATCCCAGCAACCACATGGTGGCTCACGACCATCTGTAATAAGATCTGATGTCCTCTTCTGGGATGTCTGAAGACAGCTACAGTGTACTTACATATAATAAATAAATAATTAAAAAAGATTTTATTTAAAAAAATAAAAACAAAAACAAGAACAAAAGCAAAAGCAAGACAATCTAAATGAAATTTACCAATAAGAGAAGATATAGCACTCCATGTGTGATATCTCTTGTAGCCCTAAGTGCCATGAATGGGCAGCTATAAGCATAAATTAGTACATTTTTCAGCTATCACAAGAGAAGTTTTCTCCTGAAGTAGAAGGGAGGAATGATAGAAATCAATGCCTGGACAATATATAGAGTTTCAGAGAGACTTTGAGACACTCAGTTTCATATGAGATACCTACTCAAATCCCTTCCCTCAGTGCTCAGGGAATCCTGTGGAAGAGAAGGGGGAAAGATTTTAGACTCAGATGAATTGGAGGACTCAGGGAAACGGGGCCTTATAATCACTGCAGAGCAATCACACATATAAATTCGCAGAGGCAATGGAATATACACAGTGTTTGCATTGGTATGCAGCAGGTGTGGTCCTAGAGTTGAGCCTGAAGTAGACAGAGACCCTATTCCTAACCCTGACGTTATAGAATGGCACTATAAATACTGCCAAAAGAGGGACAAAAATATGAAGATAGCCACAACACCTTCAGTATACAGTGCGGCCTTGCCTGCAAAATATGCTCAAACTATGGCAGCACATAGCTTCTTGTTCTAACACTTGACTTTGGAATTTTTGTCTCTTCATGTACTTCTGCTACATGTAACTTTCATTGAGAGAAAGGATGCTTTCCAGGTAACTGAAGATAAGAGAAAAATTTACTGAAATAAAAGCTATCCCTAAACCCAGGGGCTAAAGAGATCAGGCAGAAACACAGGCAATAATGAAAATTTCATTTTATTGACAAGGAGATTGTAGAGAGATAGGGATCTCTAGTTGGCAGTGATTGTGTCCTGAATCCAGTCCACATAGTTGCAGACCTTGGTGTACACTCCAGGATTGTCTGCCAGGGCACAGCCATTGTCCCAGGAGACTATACCCTGTAGCTCTCCATTGCAGACCACAGGGCCACCAGAATCACGCTGGTAAAGAGGAACAACAGTATATAAGAAAGGATGTGTGAGGGTTGGTGAGATGGCTCGGTGGTTAAGAGCACCGACTGCTTACAACCACCGGTAATGAGATCTGACACCCTCTTCTGGTGTGTCTGAAGACAGCTACAGTTTACTTATTTATAATAATAAATAAATCTTTGGGCTGGAACAAGCAGGGTCTCCCAGAGCAAGCAGAGTGGATCGGAGCAAGCAGGGTTGACCAGAGCGAGCAGAGGCCCTAAAAGTCAATTCCCAACAACCAGAAGGTTCATAACTATCTGTACAGCTACAGTGTTTACTCATATACATAAAATAAATAAATCTTCAAAAAGCAAGGACATGTGAAACAGAGCTATGTATATTAAACTTCATACCTGTTCATTCTCCCTTGTTCCATTACTTTCCCCCTACAGCCCATCTGTTATCCTCCCTAGTGTGTTGAAATACAATGGAGAGCCCCTCATGTCTCATAGTACCACCACAACATATTTTTGCTTCACACTACTAAGCTTCCAAGCCCCTAGCTCAAAAGAACAGAGGATAGGATAAATGGAAGGGGGAAATCACCTGGCAGGAATCCTTGCCTCCCTCTAGGAAGCCAGCACAGACCATGTTCTCAGTGATCTTTCCAGGATAGGAGGCTTCACAGTCAGCCTGAGACAGGAGTGGGGCATCCAGACATTCGAGTAGGTCTGGTTTATTGACTGTGAGGAAAGGAAAAGAATGAAGGCTGACATATCTAGACAGGAATCCAGTGTTGAACCAGCTGGCAAGCAATGAACTGTTTCCTATAACTTTAAGTTCTACAGAAAGAATAGTTTTCCCATTCGAGAATATTCGCTGCTGATATCCTTTCTGAAAAAATAATGGTAATTCTGCATGTGCTTGGCCAGATACTTGAGATTAGTTCATTTGTTGGGTAAATTTCTCTAGAATCTCTTGCAGGACATAAATGTACTGTGCACCTGAAATATAGTCACTGAGGGTCACAGGGGAAGAGAGCTTGATCAGCATGATGTCATTGTTCAGGGTCTTCCTTTGGAAGTTAGGATGCCTGATGATCTTGGCAGCATTGACAAACTGCTCATTGCCCTCCAGGACATTGATGTTGTGCTCTCCCAGTCTCACTTGGATGCGACTGTTGGGAACAGAAGGAATCCCACAGTCTGTTATTCTATGTCTCAAACAGGACAAGTTTCCCAAGGTCCTCACACCGAAGCACCATAGGAGAAGAGGGAATGTGGGTACAATTTTCTTTTCTTTCTTAGAGAGATCTGGTATACATGGGTTAGTGTGAAGTTCTGCCATGTAATCTACTGTATATTCTATCTTGCTCCTTTATATCCAGAATACAGAACTACAGCATCATTTGAAGCTCTCTCTGTCTACTCAGTCATTGTTCACTTCACACAGGAGTTTTTAATCTCAATTTCCTTTCGATTTGATACAATACTGTTGCATTTAAACCAGAAGTGTCAGTGTTGGGTATATGACTATTCTTACCCAGATTATGATACAGTGTAGAAGTCTATTCTTTTTTTTAAACCATTTATTTATTTATTTTATGTATGTGAGTACATTGTCGCTGTCTTTGAACACACCGGAAGAGGGCATCAGATCCCATTACAGATGGTTGAGAGCCAACATGTGGTTGCTGGGAATTGAACTCAGAATCTCTGGAAGAGCAGTCAGTGCTCTTAACTGCTGAGCCATCTCTCCAGCCCCTAGAGGTTCATTCTTGATATTCCACTCTACATTAATGAGTCATAATCTAGACTACGAGGCTGTGTAGTTGATGTTTTAAGTACTTTAAAAAATTTTTTCACTGCTGTTAAATGAAAAGCTCATTTTATATACAGTTATTTGATCTCATAATAAAATATGGAAAAATCTGGTGGTAAAAATTAAGAATAAAACAATATTCAAGTGTATTGTCGAAAGTCTGATAAAATTTCTTCCTATAGGACCAAGTTACCAGATGAGAAAGTCTCTGTGAGAGTTCTCATTAGTTGGTATGGTAAGAAAATAGTCCTTTCTTCATTTCAAGATGTATGATTTTCTTAATACAAAAATATAAAATATTAATATTTATTTATTTTTTATCTATTTATTTCTATGTGTGTAGTGGTACATGTAGTGTTGGTGAGACATTTTATTATGTGCTCAACCAAAGGCTGTGAACATGGGATTCTGTCAGCACCTTCTTTCTTTCCTTCCTTTCCCTTTTCTCTCCACTTGCCCATATAGATGCATACTGTAAGGATGTCCAACTTTTGGGACAATGTTGTTAGGAAACTTTCACTTACCTTTTGTAGCAGTGAGCTGCAGACACTACCCATTAGTCATTGATGAGGGATTCTCCACAGAAGTGGTAACCAGAGTTCAGGTATACCTGGTAGGGGACAGAGTTCTCCTGGCAGACATAGCCTCCAACGATCTTGTCATCATCATTAGCAGGGAAAGCAACTAGAGTGGAGATATAGAGGTGAAGCAAGTTCAGGATATTGGAGGGTGGCTTGCTCAGTGTTTTAGTATTTCTTTTCCTTCCCACTTTTTTCTTATTACATTCTGAGCAGAATCACTAACAGAAAGCAAAAAACAGAAAGATCAGTAAACAACATAGGATTTGATGTCTGCCAGTGGCAAGAAATGCAGGACACATAAGTAGATCCTAGTGGTCTCGGAGCCTTTCAGAGTGCAAGAGAAAAATAGAAGAAAAAAATCAAAGAACACAATTAGTGGGATCCAATTAAATGTTAGTGGTATAGTCCATTGCTTGCTCCTCTCTGAAATTCCTCAAGATCTATGCTTTGCATACCCATAGTATTGTTGCTGAGGAGGATTTCTCTTGATTTACTTTGTCATCTGTTTGGCTTTCCTTTCTGCCTCTATACCAAAGCCCTGAATTGAACAATGTATGCTATAGAGAATACATGGGTACATACAGCTATAAAGTAAAGTTTGAGAGATTATAAAAGTGGAAATTATGATGCTGGAGAAAAATATGAATACCAGCATTAAAATAGTAGACATACCAATGAAACAGGAGTCATTGTTTTTCATTTAATTAGTAGAAGAGGACCACAGAAGACCACAAACTCACCAACAATTCCCACCAGGGCCAGGATTAGAAGAGCATTCATCGTGGCAAAAAGCAATGAATGAATGTTGAAGTAGAGCAGACCTTTGTATCTTTGAGGAGGGTGAACTCTGTTTCTTGAGGTGGGGGTAGGATATCCTTACTACTTCCTGAGCAAACACACCTGTATTTTCTCCTTGCTAAATTCTTACATCACCTCTTTTTGGAGTTCTTGGCCTTAGGAAACCTTCAGGTGTCTAGGAAAATTTTATTCTCAGAGATAATGGATGGAATCAGCTGATTCTTGAAAGGATGGATGCTAAATGAGGGAAACAGTGGTAGTCTAACCTTTGTCTACAGTGCTCCTGTGTTACAGACTAAATTTGTGGGTGTTAAAGAAGAATGACTCTATGGTATTCTTAGATAGTCTTTTTATGAATGTTTGTTGCTTTTAGTAACTTTGAAGACAGCCTGGTTTTGGTCGATAGTGGGGCTCTTTGAAGAACAACCCTCCTCAAATTGTCTATCAATTCTTCCTCAATTTGTTGTTCTTAATCTTGATAATAGTAAGAAATTGAAAAATTATATGGACCAGCAGTAGAACATCAATGAAAGGAGGTACAGAGTTCCTAATAAGTGTGGTCCTTTAGAGAGTCTGCTTTTCATCAGGTTCTTTGGTTTCAGATATTTTGGATGGAGAATGTCTGAGGTTTGAGTAGACAATTCATTACTTTGAAGTAAAGTAGAGAAATACATGAGTGTAAGAGTGAATAAATAATATTGTTCACAGAAATCATGATAATTCTAAGTTGTATCAGTGTTTCCCTGAAAGTATATGTTAAAAATATCTTCTCTGTAATCTATGTCAAAGAGTCCATGTTGGAGGTCTTTTCTCATTTTGAACAGTAGAGTTTAAGAAGTGTTTAACATCTCAATAAACACAAGGTATACTGAAAAAATAGAGTATTATGGATATTTATACTATATATGTAACAGAATATAATGCTATGCTTAGTCAGTGATAAATCTCCACATATGAGATTCTGGTTTTGTTTGTTTGTTTGTCTGTTTTTTGGTTTTTAATTAAATCATCCCTAAGACTTAGCTCTCATTTTATCATGGCACAAAACAGCCATAGAACATCAGTACTTGACTTTGTGTGTGCTTGTGTCTATTTTAAAGACATAATTGTAGTACTTTTACTATTAGGTTTTACTGTCTACTGACCCCAGATATAACAAAAAGTACATTGAAGGTGATGACTTGTTTGAAGTCTTTGAAAAGTGGTGTTGGTTCTGAAGCTGTCCATTAACATGGGAGAAACTTAGTTGAAATTGTGTCTATTGCATCTGTGGGTGCAAAATCATTGGAGGTTGGAGAATTTGGAAATCAAGTGAAATTTCAAAAAATGCAAACATGAACCTTATAACATAAGTTGTTGTCCTAATACAGGAAAGGCTGGATGAGCATCTCACACTGAAATAGCCACTCAGTGTTGTCGTTTCTGTATCTTCTTTCTCTTTCATTTGGTACTACAGTCATTCCTAAATGGAACATCTCTCATATTGCCATTTCTCTCAGATTTTTTAGAGTATTTACTTACTTCCATTTTTCACAAGTATGTTAGTGTGAGGTATTCAGGAAGGATTGATTTTCATTAATTAATTTTACCAGAGAAATTATCTACAACTGGCATGCTGCCCGAAGGCCATAGGAAGATATGGAAATTATTGGAGCATGTGAGACTGGATACAGGTGACAGATAAGCAGTGGGTTGACCATCCACTCAGAGTTCTCAATGGAAGAAACTATTCTCCCATTTTCCTTCTGGTATTTATCTGTATGTCACAGAAGAACATGAATGCATCGCCTTCCATTTTCCTGATACTGCACTTTTTCTTGCTACACCAGATAAAAGGGGATTATCCATGTATAGAAGGGGTTGTTTAAATAAGTATGTTAAACTCAGGAACTTTCTATTTCTTTTTCTTTTTCTATTCTTTCTTTCATGCTAGGTGAAAAAGAGGGGAGAACGAGTGAACAGGAAAACATGGGCAGTATAGTAATAATATAGGGATAAAGAAAAGGAAGAGCAGGTTATTGAGTCTAAAACTATAGAGCTCCTACTATTCAAAAATCTTATATTGGTACAGATAATTGTATATTTGTACATAATTATGATTATATTTTATTATATTTTTATAAATCTTTCTATATTAATACAAAATTAAGGTTATATTTCATTATAATATATCATATGTCAGCCCCTTTAAAGTTAAGACTCTAACCAAGCAAGTGAAAGATCCATATGATAAGAACTTCAAGTCTCTGAAGGAAGAAATCAAAGATCTCAGAAGATGGAAAGATATCCCATGCTCATGGATTGGTAGGATTAATATATTTAAAATGGCCATCTTACCAAAAGCAGTCTACAGATTCAATGCCATCCGCATCATAATTGCAACTAAATTCTTCATAGAGTTAGAAAGATCAATTTGCAAATTCATCTAGAATTACAAAAATCGCATGATAGCAAAAATTGTTTTCAAGAATAAAAGGAATTGTGGAGGAATCACAATTATTGACCTCAAGCTGTATTACAGAGCAGTGGTAATAAAAACATCATGGTATTGGTACAGAGACAGGGAAGTAGATAAATGGAATAGAACTGAAGACCCAGAAATGAACCCACACATGTACGGTCACTCGATCTTTAACAAAGGAGCTAAAACCATCCATTGGAAAAAAGACAGCATTTTCAACATATGGTGATGGTGCAACTGGAGGTCAGCAAGGAGAAGAATGTAAATCAATCCATTCTTATCTCCTTGTACAAAGATCATGTCCAAGTTGATCAGGGACCCTCACCAGATATACTGAAAGTAATAGAAGAGAAAGTGGGGAAGAGCCTTGAACACAATGGCATAGGGGAAATTTTCCTGAACAGAATACCAATAGCTTACGCTCTAAGATCAGCAATCAATAAATAGAACCTCATAAAATTGCAAAGCTTCTGTAAGGAAAAGGACATGGTCAATAGGACAAAACAGCAACCGACAGATTGGGAAATGGTTTTTTTTTTTTTTT
>JADRCD010175560.1:0-23317 GCA_019843815.1 Montemys delectorum | reverse complement strand
AAAAAAAATGTTCCATCGTCTGCAGTTATAGAAGGGAGAAGCCATGGCATTTATGCTTACATTTTTTTCTACAAAGCAGAGTTCATATGTTCTACCTTTTGAAACTTGACTTCAAATATGTGACAGTATTTTGATTCTATTGACTAATATCACTCTATTACTTTCATATATTTAACAACATGTAGGAACCATATGCCTTTTAGTGTGTCAGGTTGAAAGGAATTTATGAAAGTATCCATAGAAACCAAGTGATTGCAAATTGATGTAATATGTTTAGCTCGCTGTAAAATGAATGATTTGAAATCTAACAAGGCATGAGTTATTTCCGTCTGAATGTTGGATCATGTAGTTAATTTAGGAAAGGAACTTTGCAACTAAACATTATTACTAACATTTACCACTGACAGAAAAGTCATTTGATGAGGAGAACATTGTCACCTTCAAATAGGTCAGTAATCTAGCTTAGGTATAGTCTTCATACATTTGTATAGAAACAGTCTTATGGACTTTAATAAGTAGGCAATAGTGGCCACAAAGAAAAAGTACCATGTCTCAGAAACATGGTTGGGACTTTCAGCTTTGTCATCTTGTGAAGGTGATCTGTGACCCAACTTTCTAAAATCTACCTCTGTATGCATATCGCCTATTGTATTTTAGACTAGTTGTGGTATCTCTTTCAATGCCATATTTTATGTGGGGTCCAGTGAGCTGTGACCCATGTTTCTGACACCAACCCTGATATATAAAGCTGGAGAATTAGTCAATGGATCCAGCACATATTCTTACAGTCTCAAAGTTTTCCCTGTTGTGTAATGATCACGACATCAGGATAGAGATACATGTTCAGAAACATGAAAGTTTATGTCTCTTTAAGAAAAGAAAAGACATTAGAGTTAATGGCATCAATGAGTTAAAATCTAATTCTCAAATGCAGCAATGCTTTAAAACCTGTAAATTTTTCCAAAGAGTTCTAGCAATAAAGCAAAAGTAAACAGAAACAAAAGGTAAAGCCACAAAGAATTTATAAAACCATCCAACTCTGTCCAGGACAGAGCAGTGTTGCTGCTGACTGAAAAGTGGGTCTACAGGTCTGTAGTATTAACATAGACTTGGAGATTACAGCCATCACCATTGACAGTTTCTTCAGTTTGCCACTGGCTGAAATAGGTGTTGTACAGGTATAGCATAGAACGTAAGTAGTGACAAAGATTTCTGTATTGTTATGCTTTTTGAGCAAGTCGTTGGTTATCTCTTCCTCACCCTCTCTTGCTCTGTGTGCTCACCAGATATTATCTCAACCCCTCAAGCCCAGCCTCCAAAATACATAATATCTTCTTTACTTCTGAACCAGACTTAATACACATATAAGTTAGGTTAACATGCTGGAACAAAATTCATGTTAAGTAAATAAAATGTCCCTACATGTTGCCTCAGATCAGAATCCTCATAGTGGTTAATGAAAAACAGTTTCAGACACTATATAGATTAACATAATTGCTAGAGACTGTTGAGATAGTGTGCAATAGTCCTTTGTCACACTTCATTCAAAAAACTAACTGCTAGTGTTCTGGCATCTTTGTTTCCTCTTTGATCTCCCTTTCTTTTAATTGAAAAAAAAAAAGACATTGATATATTTAGGAAGAAAGGAAGAAGCACAACTGGCTGCACCCTATCTGTCTTATGCAGTGATGATGTGCACATGTGCATGTGGTTATTGGTTGTAAAAGGAGGTCACTTGAGAAGGACTTGAGAATGGACAGAAGAAGATTGTCTTTGTTCTTATATGTTGTATATCCCTAAAATACTTTCAGTCAAGCACTTCATTTCTCTCCCCTGCTAGCCTAATTTAATGATTTACTTGGCTGGCTTAAAGGTATCTCACTGGCTCCATAATAATTACATAGGAAGTTTTAGGAATGGGAATTAGTGGAAATTTCCTCAGTAAGTCGCAGAAGTAGGACTGAGGAATGAGTTTAGGAAACCACTCTCATTAACCCTGCATACAGCCAGATGTGGAGATTATGGAAGAACATGCTTACAATCTCAGTGACTCGAAGATACTATCTTAGTTGACTAAGATAGCAATATATTATTTTATTTATAGTCATTTTGAATATTTAAGCATTCTGGGTTTCTTATCATAGTTTCTGTCATAGATTTTAATTTTAACTTTGGTTTCAAATGCTTAGTATGCTTTCAGAACATGAATCTTCAAACTTATTAGCAATAGAAGTCAACACTGATTAGCATGAGAGATGAATATTGCTCAGTATAGGACGATTAGGCATATTAGCTCTTTTCTTGGTTGCTGGCAAAACTGTGCAGTACACTTGCTGGCCCTCATCACTGAGGTAACAGAAAGTAAGTTTGGGACACAAGTAAGAATTGAAATTATAGCTTACCTTCAGGATGCTATGATCTATGTTATAAAAAGATGCAAAGTTAATGCTTAATGCTCATTTCACTATGTATATTACATGTTTCTCTCAAAGCAATTTCTTAGCAATACTTAACAATCTTTTAAGCAATAATTTAAGCCATGGTAGTCATGCCATATATAATGCACATGTGTGCATTTCACCAAGCCTTTGGAGAAATAGAGACATGATTTCTACTAGCAATAATATAGGTGGTTTGGAATTTTTAAAGTTATTTGTAGTTTCACAGCAAAGGATGAATTGTATTTAAAAACTGATCAAATAGTTCACAAATCAATCTCAAAACTCACTAATTTGTGGACATGTAGCTAATATGTTTACATCAGAGTATGTATGGTGTATAATTTACAACTATCTATATTACTGTGATTTCTATTGCTCTCAAAGACATTTATGTACTATATGTAAAGTTGTTCAAATTTTTAGATCTCTGTAGTTTATTACAGCAAGCAACAAAGATGAATAAATGGAAGTAGAGTGTCAGTTGGAAGAGCTGATTGAGAAAGTGAACTTTGATAAAATACATGTGAGTCTTGGCTTTATAAGCTCCTGAAAGATTTAAGATAAAAAAAAGATATTTCTAAAGGAATAGAGACTGTTAGAAGAGAGAAGGTCTTAAAGAATATGCAGTTTCTGTAGTATACACATTTAATTTAATGAGTGTGTGATAACCCTTTTACTACGTGTTACTTTTGTGATTTCTGTTTGTTTTGTTGGTTTGCTCTTTTTGTTTTGTTTTGCTTGAGAGAAAAAATTTCAAACCAGCCATTTGCAATCATCTGATGACATAGTGTCAGGGTAGCAGCAGCTGTGTGGCTCAGTAAAACTTCAATTTGAAGCTCACAGAACCATCAATAGCAAATCTCTGAAGGTGGTATATAAAATAAGTCTAGGTTATAGTGATGAAGGTAAATAGACGTGCCAGAACACCTGGATCTACAAAAGAGAAGATCAAACATTACCTTTACTTTATGTTACAGAAAAGCCCACTGAAATTAGCACAGAGCAGATAGTCAGTGTGCAGAGGACAGCACATTCATCTCTCTTCACACATGTATGGTTGACATGACATTCACTAACAAAATGGTTTTGCATTTTATACTTCCCCAACCCCTGACTTATGAGTGATATCTTTCTCTTATTGTGAACTTGAGTCACAAAGTCTGGAAAACATTTTATATCCTAAAAACTTGTGACATCATTTTTGAGGCTATTCCATATTCCATACTTCATATATTCTCAATTTGCACTCTACTAACCAAGCAAATACTCCAGTTTCTGAAAGGAAAAATGACCTAGGTTTCCCCAAGACTGCCCTTCTCTTCTAGGAAGCTCCAGAGAGCTAGAGATAAGAAGAAAACCCAAAACCATTTGGGAGTGTTCAGGGGAGAAATGAAGGTGTTCTCTCTGCCTTTTAACATTGAAAGCAGCTGGATACTCTGCCATTATCACTCACAGATTTCTCACTTACTTGTAACTGAATATTTCATGCAGAATGCATTTAGGAGAAGTAAGTTCCTTCTTATTTTTAACTAGAATCATTAGTCTTTGAATAAACAATTATTATACCATGTTAGTTCACATGTATATAAACTTCAAAGTTGTTAGGGTTTGAAAAAGTGTTTCATAAAATGCATCAAGAACTTTAACAATGAGAAACTAATTCCATGGCTTAGTCTCTTAGGTTTTATCCTCTGGTGATAACACTTAATCATGAATTAATTATAGTTCAGAGATTGTTATATTTCCAAGTTTTCTATGTTAACAAAAAAGGTTATAGAGTTATTATAAATAAGAACTTTAAATGGTGGTATTGAACCATATTTCTCTAATTGAAAAATATTCTCATGCTTAAAATATTAAACTATTTCAGAGATTGATAATAAAAGTCAAAGGTAGTGTGTTCAGGCTCCTTCATGTTGAAGCATCAAATAAAGCAACTCTGTGTTCTAGATAATGTACAGGACTTTAGAATTATCTAAAGCAATTCTGTGGGAATTTTAGAAAAAGTCTTGAACTTTTGTGAAAGGATAATGATGAGTAGATAGCAGCCATGAGTATCAGATCTATTCTTTTTATTAGTTTCAGATGTGTAAGCATGACTTGCCAAATTCATTTCTTATGTAACTTCATGACCTGAATTAATGGTTACCTCTTGCTTTCTCTTTTGATCCTTAAAAAATTTTTCCTGCCTATGAAATACAAATTATAATCTGGCCATAAAAGTTTTTCTAATTTATGAGCATATATGAAATATTTAGGTAGAGTTAGCAGGAGGGAAAGAAAGAGTAAGAAAAAGCCCCCCCCCAATAGAGAATACAAAGAGAAGACATGATTTACTTAGATGGAAATTATGTCTGTAGTCCATCTTTGGTAACCTAAGAGAAAGCTGAAGATATTGGTATTGATATGTCATTAAAGGTTTTTTAAATCATAGTATTTGTATTCAACAAACTGTGATGAAATAATACTGAATGGTAGGTACACCAAATAAAATTCAGCATGTGAAAGCTTTAGAAAACAAAGAACTTAATAAAACTGTTAATTAGAATGACTATTTAAAGGAACAAAGACAAAGAAAATCATCATATATGTTCACCAAAACAGAATTTGCTTCTGTTTGGAAAATTTACTGCTATGTCTTCAATCAGTATTTGCTACATGACAAGTTAAGCTATAGTATAGCCTTTGTGCTAATGAGAAGCCAGGTAGGGATTCAAATATCGTCTGTATCAGCTGCAGGTGCATCCTAAATATGACAGATCTGGCATCATTTCTAAATAAGTCTCAATAAAAGTCTAGTGAATGCTTTGTATACATAGAGATTATGTAGGGCAAACTAATCAGATCTTTAAATACCTTGGCATTTTAAACTCCTGTATGCTTCTCTCTCCTTTTTAACTCCAGTACTTCTGTTCTTTCCTATTTCACTTTATTGTGTCTTTTCTGTCTCTATTTTTTTCATAGCTCTTCCAAACTGCCTGGCAATATTATTTTATTCTTTGATCTTAGGCTTTTCTTTTTCACATTCACATGACTGAACACTGTAGACATGTGAGGTAAGGTGGAAAAAGTTAGAACGTAGTAGAGATCATTTGAAAAGAGAAGTGACTGTGAATTCGGATCTTGGCTGCTGAAGGCTTTGTCATACAAGAGAAAGTGGATCTATGCAAACATCTTTGATGTCTCCTGGGAAGTATTAGAATGAACATTTTATAGCTCCTGTCTGTTGTTGCCCCTCCAAGTCTTCATTTAGAAAATCATTTTCTAGCTAAATCTTCGCTTTTTTCATTAGATTTGAGAACTACACTGCTAAAGATTAGAGTAGAAAACCTTTTTCTGAAATCTGCTTTTAGAAGGATAGGTTCATTAGATGCAAGTTGATTTTACTGGACCTTTAGATGTAAGGGATACATTACCAAACTTCTTGGGTACTGTTAGATGAGTCAGATATTTCTGTTATAGTATTTCTAGACCTTGGAGTGTCTGACAACACTCAACAAAGAATTTATATCAACCCTGCCGAAGAAGCAATACGTAGCATTCTCCATGTTTCTTAGCTCTATCCCTTTAATATTTTAACATATTTTCATGTAACTTTTAAAGCACAGTTTTGACTTATTTCGTAGAATTAATGAATTGCCATGGTTTGAAATACAAAACACCTAATTTTGATATTTCATATTGTTATAACAAGGGATCAATCATTTATAAGTCTCAATCCAAAGCCATTTATTTTTCAGGGAAAATTAAATAATGTCTAGCAAAGTGTTTGATTTGAAAGGGAAAATAATTCAAATATCTTTTAAGTTTACTAAAAAAGAAGGCAAAATGGAATTTTAGGAAACATACCTAAACATTTTAATTTTCTCCAACTGAAATGTTGTCTTATGTGTTTATGTCACTGTTTAAATATTATATTCAAACATCCATAAAAGAACTTTGCTTATATTCTTTAGTGATATTTGAGTATTATTATTATTTTCTCTTTAGAAAGACATTTTCAAAATCAAATATCGTATACATGGTAATTCTGATTCTAGGGATGTAATTAGGGGCTTTGTGCATACTATACAAGTGCCCCATCTGGAAACTACCCTCCTCACTGCAACCTTTTAATTTTCAGTTCTGATTTTTAATTATATTCTTTGTTATATGTCAGAAGTCTTAAATTCAGATCACAAGAAAAGAAGTACATAAAGTCCAAACAAATTAACACCCCCAAACAGCAACACATTTCTTTGTCATCTTCTATTTATTCCATTCTTTATTCTGAATTTCTGAGATAGGTGAATATTCGCCATCTAAGTTGAAACTTAAGTGACCACTGACTGTATTTTCCTAATTAAGTATAGCCAATCTTAGGACTTAATCAGATGAATAAATGAATAACTCAAATTAAAGTAAATATTAAAATAAACTTTAAATATCCTTACCATTTTTATTTACTTACAGAAATAATTTTAAAGTGATTTTTCAATGGGAAAAATATAGATAATGCAAAGGAGAAATTAAGCTGTCAGCCAAAGCCACTTTTTGTCTCCCTGTGGTTTTGCTGCCTACTGAAGATCAATTTCTAAGATTCCAGTGTCCAAAATGTACATGCTACTGACCACAGACTTTAGAGCAACAATTACTTTATTGGGAAATCTAGTCCTGCTGTTACAGCTGATTAGGATATGAAAAAAAATGCAGAAGGATTGGTGGGAAAATAGTCCATGAAGAGAAATGTTCCTTCTTTCCTTCTTTCTTTCTTCCTTCCTTCCTTCCTTCCTTCCTTCCTTCCTTCCTTCTTCCTTCCCCTCTCCCTCTTTCCCTCCCTCCCTCCCACTCTCTCTCTTTCTCTCTTTATTTCTTTCCTTCTTTATTTCTTTTTTTAATTTAAATTGAATGAACAATTTGTTTCCTTTAGAAAAGAAAAAGAAAATATTCTTTAAAGTTTGTCTTCAAAAATGTATAATTATTGTAGTAGCTACTGACATCAACACTATACCTTTAGTACTCAACTAATTAACCTTTCTAATTATGCTTTTAAAGCAAACCAATTAAGTGGATTCAGAAATACATATCATTCCTCATTCTAAAACAAACCTACCTGATTTCAGCCTGTTTAACTGTGAGTTGACATTGTACAAAACCAAAGGATTCTAATTCCCAAGCATTACTTTAAATATCAAACTTACCCTGCTCTTTCGAGTGCATAGGATCAATACAGCAAACATTTAGCACGTTTAGGAATGACTAGACTCCTCATGCTAACATAAAGACATAGTTGTGATGTGCTAGGCTTTCATTAGCGTCCTCTGCATGAGGTAGTTTTTACTTAAAATATCCCTGAGTTATTTCAACAGTTTGGTCTACTTCTTGCAATCTGATAAGTCTAAATTTTGGCTTAACTTGTTGTAAATAATATTATATATATATATATATATATGCTATTTTACTAACAAATTATACTTTGTGATCCTTTCTTTTAAAAATAAATCTAGTTATTCCAAACATAAACTATGATATCATCAAATAATACCAAGTACATGTATTATTATATATTTAAGGCATGGTTAATTACATATATTTTGAAAAGCCAAGCTATTTTTCCATTTTTTATTTTTAATGAATGCATCTGTTAATCCTGTGCCATTAACTTTTTAAAGTTTCATTTAGTGATTCAAATTACATTTTAAAATATTTTCTTTTACTTAATAGTACAGGTTTTGAGAAAAAAACTGATTAAAATGATCAAATATATCTCATTTCACTAGAATTTTAAGAATAATACCTGTAAATGGGTGGAAATATTTTAAAAGTTATAAACATCATATTTCTTTGTTTTTTTAAATGTAGCATGACTTTTTACCTGTTTGCTTATTTTTCTTGTAATTATCCTAAGTTATTCACAATGTATATATCCTGTTTCATGAAACAGTAGTCATTGTTATGTGCAGACTGCAGAATGAGGAGAGGTTGTACATGGAAAAATGATTGATGGGCACCTGGGATTCTTCTAAACAAAGTGGAAATAAAAGTTATGTGTTATATTTACACGTCTCATTACAGAGCTACTTAAAACATGCACTATTTACCTTAAAAGTTCAAACTGTTACTTATAAAGTATTTAAATCAATAAATTATACCAACAAAAATGTCTACAGGCTCTTTCTTAAACAGTTATTACCCATACTATGAGTGACTGAGGATGTGACTGAATATGAGATGAAAGACAAGACGAGAAATGACTCAGCGGAGTGCTCACAGGCCCACACCCAGAATGGTATTTACAAGGACGATGGTGAACACAGCGTCTTAGTTCTGGTTAATTTCCTATTATTTGTATGATGTAATTTGCCCTAATTCTGTTTCAAAAGCAAATAATTCCTGTGGTAATTACTACAGCCTCACTTGTTCTGCTTATCACATAGGAAAGGCATAATTTATTCATTTGGTACCAAACAGTTGCTTTGCTGAAAGGGAAGGCAGAAGCACCACTTTCAGAGATAAATGTCACCAAAATGCCCACTGAGCACCTGTCAGGACTTCACATGGCAGTTACACTACACAAAGAACACGCCTACCAAACACTAAAAACCTAATGACCCTGTGTTTTAGCTGTAGATTATTGTTGCAGCCGCCTGCAGCTACATAAGAATGGGTCTTCTGGAAGAGGAGAAGGAGTCTGGGGGAAATTAAGGGAATTGCACAGCGAGAGGAATAAATAAAAAAATGGAACCGAGGCATGGTTTCTGCTTCAAGTCCAAAGTTGATTTTCTCCAACTGAGAAAATCCAGCAGGCAGGCAAAACCCCGCCTCAGTCCACCAGCATCCCGTGGCCAAACTAGCATCTGGACGCTTGGTCTCCAACGCAAGTGAAGCAACTCCGCAGGGCGTAGCTGTTAGCAGGAACAGGGAGACAGAGAAGTGACAGGAACAAAAAGGGCTTTGCTTAAGTCTGGAAACCTTGCCACAGATGGGCCTGGTGTTTGTGGCAAGGCAAGGTCTGAGATAGCCAGCTCCTGGCTGGGAGGAGGTAACAGATTATAGAGTCAGATTACCTTTGTTACTTTGTTTTCCCCATTTTAGCCAAATACTGTAATCAAGAACACAGTTACCACAAACTGACAAAGTTAAGGAATTTTATTTTAGTTTATATTTATAGAGGAGACACCTCCAGTGATAGCCTTCCTGCTAGCAGAGTGTCCAGGTGATTCAAGGACTCGAGTGCCCTATGGTGAAATAGTTTTCAGTGCTGGAAACCCTACCCAAGAATATTATCAAGAGCAAATCCCAATCATGTCCTACTAGTGCTACCCATAACCTTCAGGTACGCTTCTATCCATTCAACATTGCTTACTGAAGATTGAGCCCCCGTGTGAGTGTCAGGAGACAAGCCATGGCTAAATTGCAACCATCTTCTTATGTACAACCTAGTGATTGCTTAGAGCCACAGGGAAACTCTTCTTCAACACAGTCAATATAGACGTTCCTAAGCTGATATTTCCAGACATTTGTCTTCTAGACAATGTTGGACTGTCAAGTTGACAGTCAGTAATCACCACCACATGCTCTAATATGAGAACTGTTCCTTTCCCACCCACTATTTCCATTGAAGGAAACCTATTTTTCTCTCCTACTTCCTTTATGTACAACTGATTTGAATTTCTTCTTTAAGAAAAGATTAAGCTTTTTTTTTTTTTTTTTTAGAAATTATTAATTTCTTTGTTATATCATGTGATATGTCTGATGTTCTCACATCAAAAAAAGCAATGACCTGCATTTTAAAATGTTAATTGATACC
This sequence comes from Montemys delectorum, assembly GCA_019843815.1. Lineage (NCBI taxonomy): Eukaryota > Metazoa > Chordata > Mammalia > Rodentia > Muridae > Montemys > Montemys delectorum. The sequence goes on along the minus strand of JADRCD010175560.1, from coordinate 13,087 downwards.
AGATCTGTGTTTGGTAAACTCTTGTCTCTGAATGTAAATTCTTATGGAGCTATCATAAAACCAAAAGTCCCGTTTCTGTGACACAATGGAAGGGAATTTGTTGATTTGGCAAAAATTCTCTAAAAATAGTATTGGTAACTCTAGCAGCCTAAATCTCAAGAATCCCCATTCAGTCTATTTCAAAACAGAAAACTTTCTCTCAGTATCCAAAGACTAGAGTAGGTACATCTTTTTTCAAACGCTAAACCACAAAAAATATTGGCCATCTTTAAAATCTAATCTCAAGATTTCATTTATCTGGTGCCTACAGTGAAAAGAAGTTGCTGAGGCTCCTACTTAATTTTACAGATATAGGAGCCTAATTCTTAATTAAGTATATAACTGATTTAATTTTTTTGTTTTGTTCTACACATCATCTCACTCTACTCTCAACTCTAATATGCAAAGGGAATTATGCAGACCTCCCATTATATCAAATGTGCCAGAGTTTCTCTGTTAATCTTAAGAGGAGGAACCAGGGTGAATGAGCCTGGTTTATTTCTTTGTAAAGGTTGACTTACATAGACATGTTTATTTTCATGTTAAAGGAAACGAGGAACTACATATGAAGTTTAAGGGGAAACATTAAAAAGAGGAAATTAACACAGCAGAATCCAAAGGAATGGCAAAATGTGAGAAGAAGCCAACATTTCAGGATGGTGACTAGCTCCAAAGTCTCTTAGATCAAATTATTAAGATAGCTTCCTGCCCTGTGTGTGATTGATAGCATCTTACTTATGAAAATATGAACAGTGAGTTTTAGTGTCAAAGCTAAATCATGCTACTTTTAAATTATTAACTGAATCTATGGAAGATACTCTCGGACAGACTACATTAAGTGAGGAAGTTTTAGAATTTTAAACAGAGCTTGTAAAGGTTCTATCTCTCCCTTATCTTTACTACTCATTTACAGGCATTCCTGTATATTCTCTGGAAAGAAGATCATGGTCATTGGTAACACAGATCTTTGGTAACAGCTGCTTTTGTATGGCGAGAGATTCTTATTTGGGATCATGGGTGGTGTATGTCATTATCAAGATTCCTCATTAGGATAAGGGGATCCTGACCTTACAAGTAGTATTGTAAGAGTATGAGAAGTGACAGCATTACATGTTACAAATTAACATGCATACATGTAGATAGAGGTTTAGAGTGTTAGAAAAATCTCAAAATATTCTTTACTTGTTGAAGTAGAAACTTAAGAGTTCTTTGGGAAGTCAGTTGGATGGTGTTTTGCTGGGGCAAACACATGAAGGAATGTTTCATTGAAGTGGACACAGTAGTGAAAGGTTAAGGCAGACCCCCGAAGGAATGTTTTGCTGAAGCAGACAGACTGAGAGGATGTTCTGCTAAAGCAAGCAGAGAAAGGACATATGATGAAGGATTCTTTGCTAACAACACGCATTTAATGGTTTGCCTCACATTGCATATTTGAGCTGCATGTGTCAGGACACCATAAAGAGAAGTGCACAAAAAACTTAGGGTGGTATGTTGTAGTTTGTTGGTGCTTCCAAGGACTTGGGATGATTAGTGCACATGCTGAGGCAAGACCCATGCTGAGACAAGGTATAGTGAGGACATGTGATGTTTGGAGGGTATAAATAGGACTCCACAGAGTGATGGAGAAAGAGCTTGGCTTACTGGTACAGCTAGATGTGCAATACTGGTCTCATGTCTTTGCTGATTTTAGCTGTGTGAGAGACATGAGAACTTCTCCTAGTGTTCTTGTTGGTCTCTCCTGCTGACTAGAGCTGAGGCTGAGGCCTGGCTATCTCTACTAGGTCATGTCACTGCTGTTGCTAACCTAACTCTACCTACCTGGACTGGTGGTTTATCCATGAGGCATTTGCAAGTGGATTGAGCTGCTGCTGCCTGCTAACCTGTGAACTAAACTGATGATTTCCAGACAACACAGAAAGAGTTGCTCCAAAGAATTTTTCTAAACAGGTTCATTTCCCCCATACTCTTTCTTTTTTAACTACCTCTAGTGGGTAGTAGGTTACAAGGAAGGTTAAAGTGTTTAAGAACCATCATTAAAAATAGGATTTGAAAAAATTAACATTGTAGCTAGTAATTTACAATTAATTACAACTCACAGATAAGAGGAGAATGGAATATTCCCTCACACTGCTTCGCAAGGGAACCAGAATCAATCATACATCATGACAGTAGCCTTACATGCTGAACTCCATGAGATTTCAGAAAATCATCCAGATGCTCAAATGTCTGGACTTCTGAACAAGTGAGAGAGTGTTTTCAAGGTTGTGTCTGAAATTTTTTATTTGAGTAAGTTCTTTTCTAAATTTTCCCAAATGAAAATAGACATTTCCTTTAATGAACTGAACTCAACTTTATATATTTTACATCATTTACTTTCCATCATATCCTTCTTAGGTGGTATTTATTCACTGTTTAAAAAATAGCTTAGCCAAAGTTTCAAATAGCTACAGAGCTGATCATCACATGTTCTCTTCCCCAGATTTTTTCAACACTTACAAAGGGACACTGATCTGTTCTTTTAGTATTTTGTTTACCTTAAAATTAACTCCAGTTTTCTTCATCTTTCATTGTAGAACATGCTTTTTAATACTTGGCAAATGTGTTTATTTAACCACCAATTGTCCAATATTTACCAAACATAAACTCCTTGAAAGGAACTATTCTGAGTTCTATTATAACTGTGAGTAAGACTGTATTCTCACATGAAAGAATTGTGTAAATCATGAAAAGAAGAAAGATGCACGCAAATCAAATGTATAATTATAAATGTGAATAAGATAAGGGAATATAACAAAGCATATGAAACGTACCATATAACATAAGAAGAAATAATGAATATATGACTTTTGAGCTGAGATCAGAATGATAAGTAAAATCTTAAGGTATGCCCACATGCCTGGTATAATCTCTAGGGATGAAGGATAAAGTATACACCTTGGAAAATAAAAGGTTGAACTCAAAACAAAGATAAGGGAAGAAACATTTGAGTTGATACTTTAGAAGACCCCTAAGATAGAAATACACTGTATACTAAGCTTATTAAGCAGAGAAATTTAAGACTTAACAGACAAGAGAGTCTAGTCCATGGGGAAATAAGTCCTCAGAATGAGGAGAGTATATCAGAGAAACAAAAAAAAATGGGAATATGGAGAAAAGGCTAAATTTTAGGGAAGATAATATTAGAAAGAATGAGGCTATAATGTTTAAAGAGAATGAGACAAAGGGACAGTGCAATATTCCACAGTTATGGTCAATGATAATCTCCAATCTGTGTCCATTTGATCTTATGTCAGGTTATGCTAAATTGTTTCACTTCTTTTATTTATTATTAATATATTATTGTACAAGGAGATATATTCATTAAAGAAATTACATAATTGCATATAGTATATTCTGGTAACACTCCCTCCATCTATCACTATTTATTATCCCTTTCCATTTCTCTGTATACTTAATGATTCTCTCCTTTTCATCTTATGTGATATTTTTTATATCCTAGCCTTCTATATATAAGACAAAAATCTATGATATTTTATTCAATAAATTTTAGTTTCTATTTTGAAAGTCTGTGCTGGCTAGTCTTATGCCAAGTTGACACAAGCTAGAGTTATCCAAAATGAAAAGTCTCAACTGAGAAAATATGTCCACAAGATACAGCTATAAGACATTTTCTTAATTATTGATTCATGGGGGAGGATCCAAATTATTATGGACATGGCCAACCTTGAGCTGGGAATCCTGGGCTCTATAAGAAAGAAGGCTAAGCAAGCCATGGGCAGCAAGTGCAACCCTTCTATGGTCTCTGTGTCAGCTCCTACCTCAGGTTTCTGCTCTGTTTGAATTCCTTTACTGACTTCCTTTACGATGAGGATTGATAAAAATCCTTTTCTCCCCAACTTGCTTTTTTGTTATGGTATTTGTTGCAGCAATAAAAACCTTAAGACAAGTTTTTTTATGATCTTCTGTTAAATTTATACCTAAAAATTTTTTATTTTAAAGTTTTGTAAGTGGAAATATATTCTTGACTTTTGTTTTAGTTGATCAATGTTGATATATTGGAAAAAATATTTTGTGTGTCTATCATCTATCTACCTCTCTCTCTCTTTCTTTCTCTCTCTCTCTATAATGTATATATACATATATATTTGTGTATATATGTATATGTTTATATACATATATATGCATCTATCTACCTATCTACCTATATCTAAATATCTATCTATTGATTGATCAATCTATCTATTATCATCTATTTATTTGGTATAAAGTAAAATACTTCAGTTTAACTACTTCTCTATTTTATATGTTAAACAAACACAGCCTTTAACAGTTGTATTAACAGTTAGCACTTAAAATTTGTACCAGTTGTGTCTTGTTTGGCATGATTTCATGTGTTTAAAATTTTATCACTTTGTTTTTTCTTCCAAGACTGCATATATCCAGAATAGAACTGGTAAAGACGAAGAGTAAAATAAGAATATTATGACAATATTTAATATTTTTATTAAACAGAAAGACATCTTAGAAGGATGTGATTTCCTTCTGTAGATTAAACTATCTTTCTGAACTATCAGTCTACATTTTGTATAGAGAGATCATCAGGTGAGACATTTGGAAATATTCAAACCTGTGATGATGCCTATTATTTGTGTGTGTGATGAATTTTTGAGTTTCTTATAGAAATCTAAGTGGTTCAACCGCATGGTATTCTTAATTGGTTTTGTTGTTTGGTTGGATTGTTTCTTTTTGTAGAGATTTCACCTACATTTTATTTCTTTCCTAGGTAAAATGGACAGCACTGACTAGATTATGATTCCAAATTATTGGTGTTTTGCTTTTCTTACAAAAAACAAAACAATGTTTTACATTTTAAAAACAACTTTAAAACCACCAATGGTTACAAGGTATTATGTTAAAATAGTATAAACTGTCAATAGTCTGTACACAATGCATCCAAGTAAGTTCCCATAACCTCGCTGCGTTGACAGATAAGGCTCTGAATAGCTTTAGAAGAGCAGATTAGGACTCAAAATCTCAGACCTGTGTTCTAATCTAACCTGTGTTGAACAAGTCTGTATTTATTTGCTTCCATACTTTACCTCAATCAATTCCATAAAATGCAATTACAATTCTCATTTCATGGATGAATTATGAATTAGAGATGCAGTAGTATATGATTAAATACTCAATATTGTTTTGTTTCTGCACTTTAAAGTATTTTGTATCAAGCTATAGAATTAGGAAAGAGAAATTCTAGGAATCACACCCAAATTTACCTAATCTCAAAATTAAATTGCATAGAGCAAATCACCATAATTCCAAATTTCAAATCCACTCAATATGTGCAATAACTATTAATATTATACAAACCCGCTGTAAGTTAAGTGTACTCACAGTCAGTAGAAGCTTTTCTATTGCTAGTTTTTTCTTACTAGACTTTTTAAAAATAATAATGCCTTGAAGGCATACAAATTTCAGACTAGTCATTGAAAAAATTCTATCAAGATATCCAGGTTCACAGGTAAGGTCACAACATCTGCTCCAATACCTGGAGTGACCAAGACCCCAGGGATTCAGAAATCCAGAAATCCCTGCCCAACCAGAGGCACAGGATCCTTCCACTTTGCACCCGTGCCCAGAGCAGACCAAGGGTGCTGGTTCCCCACACACTCCTACAAAACCCAGAGCACACTCGACTTCCAGGAGCTGACAGACCCAGAATCGCTGCAGTTGACACACCCAGGATCACAGGATCCCAGAATCACAGGATCCCAGAGACATCTGAACTCCCAGGAGTTCTGATACAACAAGGCTAACAAGAGGGATAGGATCCAGTCAGAGACAACAAGGGCAGTCAGAACTAGAGGTAACCAAATAGTGAGAGGCAAGTATAAGACCATAAGCAACAAAAAACAATGCTACATGACAATATCAGAACCCAGTCCTCATACTCCACCAAGCCCTGGATACCTCAACACCAAAGCAAGATTCATATCTAAAATCCCATCTCATGATGATGATAGTGGAATATAAGAAGAACATAAATAACTTCCTTAAAGAAATACAGCAAAACACAGGTAAACAAGTAGAAGCCCTAAAAGAGGAAACAAATAGATCTCTTAAAGAAATAAAGGAAAAACAAAATCAAATGGGTGAAGGGATAGAATAAAGCCATCCAGAATCTAAAAATGGAAATAGAAACGTTAAAGAAAACACAAAGGAAAACAACCCTGGAGATGGAAAATCTAGGAAAGAGATCTGGAGTCACAGATGCAAGCATCAACAACAGAATACAAGAAATAGAAGAAAGAACCTCAGGCATAAAAGATATCAAAGAAGACATTGACATAACAGTCAAACAAAATACAAAATACAAAAAGTTCCTAACTCAAAACATTCAAGAAATTCAGGACAAAAGGATAATACCAAACCTAAGAATAATAGGTATAGAAGAGAATGGAGACTCCCAGATCAAAGACCAGAAAATATCTTCAACAAAATAATAGAAAAAAAACTTTACCAATCTAAGAAAGAGATGCCCATAAATGTACAAGAAGCTTAAAAACCACTAAATAGATTGGACTAGGAAAGAAAATCTTCCTGTTACATAATAATCAAAATAACAAATGCACAGGACAAATAAAGAATATTAAAAGCTATAATGGAAAAGGGGCAAGTAACGTATAAAGCAAGATCTATCAGAATGGCACTAGACTTCTTAACAGAGACTCTAAAACTAGCAGCTCTTGGGCAGTGTCATATAGAACCTCAGAGAACAAAAATGCCAGCCCAAACTACTATACACACCAAAACTCTCAATTACCAGAGAGGGAGAAATCAAGATATTCCAAGACAAAACCAAATTTAAACAATATCTTTCCACCAATACAGACCTACAGAGGATAGTAGAAAAAAATTCACAAGGAGGGAAACTGCACCCAAGAAAAAGCAAGAAAATGATCTTCTCACAACAAACCCAAAAGAAGAGAACCACACAAACATAATTCCACCTCTAACAACAACAATAACAGGAAAGAGCAATCATTGGTCCTTAATATCTTGCAACATCAGTGGACTCAGTTCCCCAATAAAAAGACTTAGACTAACAGGCTTGATACATAAACTGGACTCAGCATGTTGCCACATACAGGAAACATACCTAAAGGACAAAGACAGTAACTACCTCAAAATAAAATGCTGAAACAAAAATTCCAAGCAAATGGTCCAAAGAAACAAGCAGAAATAGTAATTCTGATATCCAATAAAATAGATTTTCAACTGAAAGTTACCAACAAAGGTGGGGAAAGACACTACATACTCATCATATGAACAATCCACCAAGGGGTACTTTCAATTCTGAACATTTATGCCCCAAATGTAAGGGCCACTACATTTGTAAAAGAAACATTACTAGAGCTCAAAGCACACAATGAATCTCACACAATAATAGTAGAAGACTTTAACACCTCACTCTCACTAATGGATAGATCATGGAAAAAGAAACTAAATAGAGACATAGTGAAACTAACAGAAGTTAACCAAGTGGATTTAACAGATATCTACAGAACAATCATCCTAAAACAAAAGAATATACCTTTTTCTCTGCACCTAATGGTACATTCTACAAAACTGACCAAATAACTCTTCAAAAAACAAGCCTCAATTGATACATGAAGATTCAAATAACCCCATGTATCCTATCAGACATTCACAGACTATGGCTGGTTTTTAACAACAACAAAAACAACAGAAAGCCCACATACACATGCAAGTTCAACATCTCTCTATGATAACATGGTCAGTGAAGAAATAAAGAAATTAAACATTTTTTAGAATTTAACAAAAATGAAGATGTATCATACCCAAATTTATAGGACACAATGAAAGCAGTGCTAAGAAGGAATCTCATAGCTCTGAATGTATCCACAAAGAAATTGGAGAGAGCATATACTAGTAGCTTAACCTCATAACTGAACGTGCTAGAACAAAAAGAAGCAAATACATCCAAGAGAAGTAAAGGGCAGGAAAGAATCCAACTCAGGGCTGAAATCAACCAAGAAGAAACATAGAGAACTATACAATGAATCAAAAAACCAGGAGCTGGTTCTTTGAGAAAAGCAACAAGATACATAAACTCTTAGCCAGACTAAGAGGATACAGAGACATTATCCAAATTAACAAAATCAGGAATGAAAAGAGAGATATAACAACAGAAACTGAAAAAATTCAAAAAAATCATCAGATGCTGCTACAAAAGCCTATACTCAGAAAAACTGGGAAATCTAGATGAAATGGCCAATTTTTTTAGACAGGTACAAACTATCAAAGTTAAATCAGGATCAGATAAACCACCTAACCCCTCCCATAAGCATAACCCCTAATGAGATACAAGCATTCATTAAAAGTCTCCCAACCAAAAAAAAAATTAGTGCAGAAATCTATCAGACCTCAAAATAAGACCTCATACCAATACTTCTAAAACGATTCCATAAAATAGAAACAGAAGGAACACTACTCAATATATTACACTGATACTTAAACCACAAAAAGATCCAAAAAAGAAAGAGAACTTCAGACCAATTTCCTTTATAAATATTGATGCAAAAGTACTCCATAAAATTCTTGCAAACTGAACCCAAGAACACATCAAAATGATCATCTGCCCTAATCAAGTAGGCTCTATCCTAGGGGTACAGGGATGGTTTAATATATGGAAACCCATCAGCATAATATGCTATATAAACAAACTCAAAGAAAAATAACACGATCATCTCATTAGATGCTTAAACACCCTTTGACACAACACAACATCCCTTCATATTAAAAGTATAAAGAAGATCAGAAATTCAAGGTCCATAATAAAAGCAAGATGCAGCAAACCAATAGCAACATCAAACTAAATGAACAGAAATTTGAAGCAATCCTACTAAACTACAGACCAGACAAGGCTGCCCACTTTCCATCTATTTATTTAATATAGTACTCAAAGTTCTAGCCAGAGAAATTAGGCAAAAAAAAAAAAAAAAAAAAAAAAAGAAAGAAAGAAAAAAAAAGAGATGGAAGTGATACAAGGTGGAAAGGAGGAAGTGAAGATATCACTAGTTGTGGATGATATGATATTATACGTAAGTGACTCAAAGAAATCCAGGAGAAAACTCCTACAGTTGATAAATAATTTCAGCAAACTGGCTGGATATAAAATTAACTCAAAAAATCAGTAGCTTTCCTCTACTCAAAGAATAAATGTTGTACCACAAGCAGGGGCCTGCTGCTGATACTGATGTCTCTCTCTCTCCCTGATGTTGACCTGTTGCTGCACAGAGCCTTAGTAAAAAAGGAGGCAATGTATAAATGAGATATTTTATTGTAGGAAAGAGAAAAATATGCCAGTTAAATAGAAAGAAGAAAAGGAGAGGGAAGAAAGAAAGAGGGGGGGGGGGAGAGAGGAGGAAGAAAGCAAGAGAGGAAGACAGAGCAAGAGGAGAGCAGAGAGGAGACAGAGTGAGAGAGCAAGAGAGTAAGAGAGTCAGAGAGGGGAGAAGAGCAAGAGAGAGGGGAAGAGGAAGAGAGGAAGAGAGAGAGGAGGTGCCTGGCAAACCACCCCTTATATTGTATGGGAAGTGGCATGTCTGGCTTGTGGTCAGACGACTGTGTGTAAGGTCCAGCTAGAATGCTGGAAACTTGGGGCATTGTCTGCCTGATAGAGCATACATCTCCTGCATGGATATCTCTGAGAGTTGTGACTGAAACAGGAACCAAAGACTCAGGAATTATGGCCAAGCTTCTTCTGCCCTCTGCAAGCAGAAATTGCCTACAGGGGTCCAGGGCTCAAAGCCAAATACTCTACTGAGATTAAGTTACCTGAAGAGACCACTGCCCCACACTGCTCCACAGATAAACTGGTTGAGAAAGAAATTAGGCAAACACAACCCTTCACAATAGTCACAAGTAACATAAAACATCTTGGTGTAATTCTAAACAAGTAAGTGAAAGATTTGTATCGTAAGAACTTCTAGTCCCTGAAGAAAAAAAATGAAGAAGACCTCAGAAGATGGAAAGATCTACCATGTTCATGGATTGGTAGGATTAACATAGTAAAAATGGTCATCTTATCAAAAGAATTCTACAAATTCCTGGCAATCCCCATCAAAATTCCAACTCAACTCTTCACAGAGATAGAATAGAAATTCTCAAATATATCCAGAATAACCAAAAACCCAGGATAGCAAAAACTATTCTCAACAATAAAAGAATGGCTAGAGAATCACCATGCCTGACCTCAAGTTTTACTATAGGGCAATAGTGATAAAAACTGCATAGTATTGGTACAGAGACAGACACATTGATCAATGGAATAGAATGGAAGACCCAGAAATAAAATCATACAATTATGGACACTTGATCTTTGACAAAGATGTCAAAAAATACAATGGAAGAAAGAAAGCATCTTCAATAAATGCTGCTAGTCTAACTGGCTGTCTGTATGTAGAAAAATGAAAATAGACCCATTTTTGTCACCTTGCACCAAGCTAAAGTACAATTGGATCAAGCGTTTCAACATAAAATCAGATACATTAAATCTAATAGAAGAGAAAGTGGGAAAAAGTCTTGAATTCATTGGTACAGGGGAAATTTCCTAAACAGAACTTCAATGGCTCATGCTCAAAGATCAAGAGTTGATAAATGGGACCTCATGAAACTGGAAAGCTTCTGTAAGAAAAAGAATATAATCAATAAGACAAAACACCATCCTACAGATTGGGAAAATATCTTCACTAACCCCACATCTGATTGGGGCTAATATCAAAAATACATAAAGAACTCAAGAAGCTAATCACCAAAATAAATAAATAAATAAATAAATAAATAAATAAATAAATAAAATGGGGTATATTCTTAATTGACAAATACTGAATGGCTGAGAAGCACCTAAAGAAATGTTCAACATTGTTAGTCATCAGGGAAATGCAAGTCAAAATAACCCTGAGATTCCACCTCACATCAGTCAGAACGGTTAGGATAAAAAACTCAGGTGACAGTAGATGCTGGAGAGGTTGTGGAGAAAGAGGAACACTCCTTCATTGCTGGTGGGATTGCAAACTGGTACAACCACTCTGGAAGTCAGTTTGGTGGTTCCTCCGGAAATTGGACATAGTACTACCTGAGGACCCACCTATACCACTCCTGGGCTTACCCAGAGGATGCTCCAACATTCGATAACGACACATGCTCTTCTATGTTCATAGCAGCCTTATTTATTTGTTTGTTTGTTTGTTTTCTTGAGACAGGGTTTCTCTGTATAGCTCTGGATGTCCTGGAATTCACTCTGTAGACTAGGCTGGCCTTGAACTCAGAAATCCACCTGCTTCTGCCTCCCAAGTGCTGGGATTAAAGGCAGGCACCACCACTGCCCAGCTAGCAGACTTATTTATAATAGCCAGAAGCTGGAAAGAAGCCAGATGTCCTTCAACAGAGGAATGGGTAAAGAAAATGTGGTTCATTTACACAATGGAATACTACTCAGCTATTAAGAATGAGGACACCCTGAGTTTTGCAGGCAAATGGATAGAACTAGAAAATATCATCCTGAGTGACATAACTCAGATTCAAATGACATGCATGCTATGTACTCACTAATAAGTGGATGTTAGCCAAAAATAAAAAAGTACAGAGTAACCAAGATACAGTCCACAGAACTCAAAAAGGTCAACAAGCTGAAGTGCCCAAGTAAGGATGCCTTAGTCCCACTTGAGAGGGAGAAGAAAGCAATCACAAGTGAGGAGGGATGGGGAACTTGGAAAGGAAAGTGGAGGGGGTAGGGCATATGGAGTGAAGGAGAGGGGAACCTGATCTGGTATTGGTTGAGGGAAAAGGATTGAAGCCCTGAGGGCCAGCTGAAAGAATGGGAACAGGTAACCTTGGGAGACTGGAGATTGGTGGAAACCTCCAAAATGTACCAGAGTCCTGGGAACTGAGAGACTCTCAGGACTCAAAGCAAGGGACCTTAGATGAAATGCCCAACAGTAGAGACAGGGAACTTAAAGAGTCCACTTCCAGTAGGAAAACAGGACATCAAATGAGGGAGAGGCCGCCATCCCACAGTCACAACTCTGACCCATATTTGTTCCTGTCTGAAAGAATTACAGGTATGGAAATGGAGAGGAGCCTAAGGAAAACAAGGTCCAGTGACAGGCCCAATGTGGGATCCAGTTCAAGGGGGTCCCAAGGCCTGACTCTCTTATGGAGTCTATGGAGTGTTGAAAGAAAAGGACCTAGCATGACCGCACTCTGAAAGAACCAACCAGCAGCTGAGTCAGATGCAGATATTTGCACCCAATCAATGGACAGAAGCAACTGACCCCTGTTGTTGAATTATAGAAGGCTGAGAGAAGCTGAGGAGAAGGGCAATCCTATAGGAGGACCAGCAGTCTCATTTAATCTGGACCCCTGAGATCTCTCAAACACTGGACCACCAAACAGGCAGCACACACCAGCTGATATGAGGCCCCCAACACACATACAGTAGAGGACTACCAGGTGTGTGTTCATTCAGAGATGATGCACCTAACTCTCAAGAGACTGGAGGCCTCAGGGAGTTTAAGATCAAGTGGGGTGGGGATGGGGATATCCATGTGCCGACATGGGGATGAGGAGGAAGTATGGGATGTGGAACAGTCAGAGGGTGGATAGGGGTGCGGGGAGTAGAATATAGAGTGTAAAAAAATAAAGAAAGAAAAAAAATTATTTACATTACAGTTTAAACTAGGACACTTCAAGTTTCTGCCAGATGATACAGAACTGTAGTGAATGTATAATTCTTTGTAGGAACTTCAGTAAAGACCATCTCCAAATACTTTCTATGCATTTTTCAGGGAAATGAGGGTCTTTATATGTACCTCTTGCTGTACTGGAACTCGTTGTATCGCCCAGGCTAGCATCAAACTCAATGACATATACCTGCCTGTGCCTCTGGGATTAAAGACATGAACAAACATACACACACACATAATCACACACACACATACTCACATATAATCACACACACACA
>JADRCD010175558.1:2251-13629 GCA_019843815.1 Montemys delectorum | reverse complement strand
CCAAGATCTGAGCCTTTAGTGTGAACTTTGCTTACAATGTATTCTTTATAAAGCCCTGTTGGTGGCTCTTTTGAGCTCTGCCCCCTTCCTTAGCATCTGTTTTATGTCGACCACTAGTGACAGCCCTAGTTTGAGTGAAGTCTTGGAACTTTGGTGGACAAAATTTACGAGCCATGCCAGAAAATAAACAGGCTGGTTTTGTGCCACTTCGTTGGCAGTGCTGGGAAAGGCAGGAGTTTTCGCGCCAACCTTTACATAAACACATTTCTCAGTTTACATTTTCAAAGGTTGGCTACATATGTTAATAGAATTATCCTTCAGGAGTTCAGAATAACTTTAATAAAGGAAAACCAAGGCCATTTTATTTTACATTGGGGAGTAGGAGCCTATTGCAAACTTTCTGGGAACTTCTTTCAAGTTAGATCCACATTGTATCATTTTCAGTTTTCCACAATTTGCTTATTTTTTCTGCAGTTTGGTGTGTGTGTGCTTGTGTGTGTATGTCTGTTTGTCCATCTGCCTATCTGTGTGTATGACTGTGTCTGTGTGTATCTAATCTATGATGGCCACTATTATAGTTCTCTCAAAAGATGAAGAAAGAATATGATCCATGAATTTTCGATAGGGAAACAAGCTTCTGTAGCTTGAAGTCACTCGCCGCAGTCTCACAGCTGTCCAGGAGCACGTGACTCCGTACTCCACGCCCCCTTCTACTGTGCGGCAGAGGCTCCCTGGAACACTCAAAGGAAAATCCTCTTTAAAACTCTTGTGGTGAGCCGGGCAGTGGTGGCACACGCCTTTAGTTCCAGCACTTGGGAGGCAGAGGCAGGCGGATTTCTGAGTTCAAGGCCAGCCTGGTCTACAGAGTGAGTTCCAGGACAGCCAGGGATATACAGAGAAACCTTGTCTCCAAAACCAAAACCAAAACTAAACCAAACCAAAGAAAACAACAACAACCAAAAAAACCCTCTTGTAATGATTCGTTTATGTTTACACGTATGTCTCTGTGTGTCTGTGTCTTTGTATGTTCTTTTGAGTGCTGCAAAGGCCGGAAGACAGTGTCAGATCCATGGGCTCTGGAGTTACAGGCCGCTAAGAACCATCTGAAGTGGGTACTGGGACCTGAATTCAGATCTTCTGTAAAAATCCCAAGCATCCTTAACCATTGAACCACTTCTTTAGCCTCAGAAGAAAATCTCTATGTTATACTAGGCTATATTAATTTAATGTCCCTTATTCTGAAGTCTCCATTTCAAAACTTTATCCCAAACCATTTCCCTCAACCCCTGGTATCAATATTTCAAGCCCTGGGGTTATGTATCAGAATTTAATTTAGATACTATATAGTTTGGTAGCAAATTTTCAGAATTTACAGTTACTGGATTCACAAGAGTAAGAATATATTTAAAGATAGGAGGAGATAATGGTCAAGTAAAAGAACACTGGCTCATTATTATTGCCTGTAAAAGCAGTGTTTGTAGACCTGTGTTAGTTGGGGTTTCTATTGCTGTGGTAAAACACTACAGCCAAAAATAACTTGAGAAAGGGTTTGTTTCTTTTTCAACGTTCGTGTTACAGTGGCTCAGCGGGGATAGGCTCAAGGCAGGAACCTGGGGGCAGGACCTGAAACAGACGTCATGGAAGGTGCTGCTTACTGGCTTGCTTTCCATGGCTTGCTCAGCCTGCTTTCTTATAGAACTCAGGATCACCACCCTGAAAGAGGCGTGGCTCACAGTGGTCTGTGGCCCTCCCACTTCAAGTAGTAATCAAGAAAACACCTGACAGTCTTGCCTCTACCCTAGCCTTAAGGAGCCATCTGTCCAAACCACTTTAGCTTGTATCAAGTTGACAAAAACGAGCCAGTAAAATTGACTCCTTGTCAATGTGACACACAAACGTATCCCTCCTGGGGCTCTTGTTCATCTCCAGAATCTCATATTAAGGTCAATATTACAACATAAAACATAAATAACTTTGAAAGTCCCACAGCCTTTAAAATTTCAAACCCTTCAAGAGTACGGTCACTTTAAAATATCCAAAATCTCTTTAAAAGTTCAAAGTCTTTCTAAAATAACCAAAGTCCTTCTAATACTCCAAAGTTCTGTGGAAAAAAATAAACACTAAAAGTTAAATAGTCTCTTATTCCAAGAGATGAGAACCAGGACACAGGCATAATCAAATCAAAGCAAAGCCCTTCGACATTGCCAGGAACTCATCGCCCATGTCTAGGACTCAGTCTTCTGGGCTCCAGAGGGCCTGGCGAGCATTCACTGTGGCTCTGTCCTCTATGCATACGTCCCTGTCATAGCATGCATAGCTTGCCCAGGAGGCCCATATTGGCTCATTGTACTTGCCGGTCATCACCCAGTCCTGGTATCTCAAACACACTGGGCTCTCCACTGCACCTGAGACTGAATCTTCACCATTGGCCTTTCCTGGACTCTCTTCAGGGACTGTAACCTTGTCACTCCTTGCCAACGTTCAGCAGCTCTCGCTGACCCTTTTATGCTGCCAAAATCGGTAACATGAGGCAGACTCATACACTACGGGGTTTGGCTGCCAGCATGAGATGCAGCCTTGGACCCTCTGAGCCACAGCTTCTGGGTTATAACCCGGAGGAAGCATTCCCAGAAGGTTTCACCTCGGTGATGCTGGTCTCTTCTCGACCGCAGCTGACTCTCCAGCCCCAGTCGACCAGAAGTCTGTAGTCTCGATTTAAAATATCACATGAAGAACTCTCAGGCTTGCCTCAAAACTTCACAAGTCAGGCCTCTGACATCTACAGCGCTCTCAGCATTCTCTTCCAAACTTCCCACAGAATAGAGGGCTCTGAACACTCAATGGCAAAATTTCCAAAATCCCTCACAATCCTCCTGTAACAACCATGTCGCATCTGTCACAGCAGTAGTCTACACTGGTACTGATTTCTGTCTTAGAGTTTCTGTGAGTGCAATAAAGACCACCCATAGGAGGAGGAGAATGTTGACTGGGCTTAATGTGACTGTTCATTACTGAGGGAAGCCCAGGCAGAAACTCAAAGCAGGAACCTGAAACAGACCAGAGAGAACCAGCCAGTAAGCAGTACTTCTCCACAGTCTCCGACTGATGTCCTGCCTCCAGGTTCCGGTCTTGGCTTCCCTCGATGCTAGACTGTGACCTGTGAGCCGGGTACACCCTTTCCTCACCTCTCGAATTGCTTTGGCCACGGTCTTCAGCACAGCATAGAAAACAAACTAGGAGGCAAAGGTTTCGTTGCCAGACATTTACAAATGGAAGTTAGTTTGAAATTTTCCCCTTTTCCTCAGGAAGTATGTGTTACAAGATTTGAACATAAGAGCTCTACATAGTCCATGTACTGTGAACATATTGCAGCAGACCTTACATGCTTCATTCCTGCAAGGCGAAAGGCTTTGCCAAGTTGCTCATCCGCCACCACCAGTTTGCCTTCATCCATCTTTTAGACTTAACTTGCCAGTTCTACAAACTCCTAGTCTCCCTTGACTTTAGACTTTAATCTTTCATGTTCTGAGCAGGAAGGGTCAGAAAGCTCGCCTAACCGTTTTAGGCCGTGGCTGAGAGCCAGGCAGCCTTTTCTTCATACTGCAGTGTGGCTTGATACACGGTTAGACAACAGAGGGTTGGGCACTGCAATACCTTAGCAGTGCTGAGATCTGCAGCAGGGCACTAAGGAAGCTAAAGTTTGAATGTAACCACTTTATTTAAAAGGGTTTTTTTTTCTTTAATTTAAATGAAACCAAGTTGAAGTGGACATGATTTTGTTGACCATGTTCATGAATTATACATGCAACATGCATTGGTAGACTCGTGTGATGGTCTGATGTGATAGTTCATTTCATACATTTACATATCCTGGTCGGTACGCATTTGCATAAACAATAGCAACAACAAACTCCTGCCTTGCTCCAACTGAAGGATTTCAGGACTGCTGTCTGCTCCTGAACTTTGTTTTAAGTATGTGTATCCTTTGCTTGTATTTTGTACTAAGAAATAAGGAAAAGAACCCCTTATTGTTGAGCATGTTGGTGTTGCCCCCTTTATTATTCTTTTTCTCTTGGGGTCATATGAATCAAGTTATTCTTTTTCTGTATCTTTTTCTTTTCTTCTGTAAACCTTTTGGTTTGGTTTGTTTAAAAATGGCTTTATAAAAGGGCTTTTGTAAGCCCCCCCCCCAAAAAGAAAACAAACTGGGAAAGGAACTTACTCTCCAAAACTAGTGCAGACTGGCTCCTATAAAGGTTTCCAGGAAGCACCTAAGCAAAAGTCAGGAACATAAGAAGCTGCAGGTGACTGTGTGGCTGTCAGGGAACAGTAAGAAGCTGCAGGTGACCGTGTGACTGTCAGGGACCCTGTGAGTGTGGCAGCATGGAGACCCCTGATTTTCCAAACGGTCCCAAGAGATGTAATCCTCCCAGGGGTCCAATCCCTGGAGTCAATGGACCGTGAGCCTGCCCTATTATTTGAATGTCTGCACTATTTTGAGTTTTCTTATTCACTTCTATTTTAAGAAATAAAGTTAGCCCAACTCTGACCCAGGGGGTATATGAGAGATCTAGCGTCATTCTTGACCCCCTATAGTGACTTTTGAGTGCTTGGCATAAGAGATGTACTGTACCAGATGAGCAGAAGAAATGACTATGTAAATGAGAGAAGTAATATGCATCAACTGATTACAGTTTTATAAAGTATGTGTTTAGCTGGACATGGTGGTGCATACCTGTAAGCCCACACCTTGGAGACTGACAGGAGGACCCAAGAATTGAAGGTCATCCTGGGCTACACAGTAAGTTTAAAGCCATCCTGGGCTACAGGAGACAAAAACAAACAAAGTATATATCTAAAAGTACATGGCAGCTGAGCAACGTGTGTGCATGTGTGTGCATGTGTGTGCATGTGCGTGTGCGTGTGTGTATGTGCGTGTGCGTGTGTGTGCGTGTGTGTGCATGTGCATATGCATGTGTGTGCATGTGCGTGTGCGTGTGTGTGCATGTGTGTGCATGTGTGTGCGTGTGTGTGCATGTATGTGCGTGTGTGTGCATGTATGTGCATGTGCGTGTGTGTGCATGTGTGTGTGTTTGTGTGTGTGCGTGTGCATGTGCGTGTGTGTGCATGTGTGTGTGTGCATGTGTGTGTGTGTTTGTGTGTGCATGTGCATGTGCGTGTGCATGTGCGTGTGCGTGTGTGTGTATGTGTGTGTGAACGTGTGTGTGAATGTGTGGGATCAGAGACATGAGGCAAACGCTTAAGTCACTTTTCAGTCCTACCCAAGTTATTTTATGACTCAATTGTAATAAAATATTATAGCTGCAGTGTAAAAGAAGATGCACAGGGCATGGTGGTGCGTGCAGTACCCAGGAGGCAGAACGGGAGGGACTGGAGTTCAGATTCATCTCAGCTACACTGAAAACCAATACCCAACCTCACTTCATGAAATCCTATCTTAAATAAATATAAAAAGTTAAAAAGAAAGGATATAAATAAAATAAGATGAGTTTTAATGCATTTCCTGAAAAGCTAGATTGTCAGAGAGCTCTCAGGAATGTAAAGAAAGACCCCTTCTAGCGAAACGCTGGGCATTAGCTGTGTCTAAAACAGTCCTGAGCTCAAAGCCCTTCCAGGTTTTGAAGGTTTTGGCATCTCTGTCCCTGGGGAGGATATCGTAAGTAAAATTCTTTCCAAAGCCTGGCAAAATAGATGTTTAAACTGTCCCCAAAGCCTTACGCTAGGATAAAGCTTTCTCTGCAGTGCATTATGCAAACGATCCCTTTGGCAGAAATCATGCTTCCTGTTCAAGTGCTGCCTCCAGGAACCCTACACGTGAACCCTCCTGAGTTTATTAGTTTAGGAAATAATGAAATAATCGGGGACGCTTTGTTGGAGGAACCCCAACAACAGAGAGCCTGCAGGGGAGGGGGCAGCTTACTGAAGGGCTCTCCCTGCCTGCCGAGGAAGGAACGTTAGCCCTGCTGCACACGCTCTGTTCCTTCTCTGCATTCCCTTGTCCAGAAACACCTGGAGTTCTTGGCGCCTCCAGTTCTCCAGTTCTGGGAAACCTGAAGAACTGCCTGGAAAGGCGGCGGAAGGGCGGGGCCTCCTGGTCCACGTGCTACCAGGCCAGCTGCGCACAGATGCCAGGCTTCTATGTCCTAGAAAAATAATCCTCAAGCATTTGGACATAGTCAATATTAAGAAGGCCTTGATTATGATGGTAATGGCTTGAGTGGGCTGTAATTGCAAAGCTCTAAGTGTGAGATATTCTGCCAGCTGGCAAGCCAGGCCTTAAGCAACAGAGAAGATCTTTCTCTGCGTGTCTCTCTGTTTCTCTCCCTCTCTGTCTCTCTCCCTCTCTCAACCTCTCTCCCTCTCTCTCTCCCTCTCCCTCCCTCTCCCTTCCTCCCTCTCCCTTCCTCTGTGCTTCACATTTTAACAATATCTAGTGATTTTGGTGGAGCTTTTCCACAAAAATTCTAATTTAGAAGTACATTTTCTATACCTTGGCATTTATTATTTCATAAATTTAATTTGCTTAAGATAGTCTTTTAAGTTTTTGTTTATTTGTTTTGTTTTAGTTTTTTATCTTTGCATGTATGTTCTAATGTTCAACAGGGAGATACGACTGCCCAATAATACTAGATTCTGGTATATTAAAAGCTACGTGTTACATAATGCATACTAGTAGTCCTTAAAGGGATAAATCAAGTTTGAGCAACTTCCCAACCAAAGGAGGAATCATGGGAAGTAACTAAATGCAGAATAGGCCAGAAGTTAAGAAAATGGAATTCAGAACAGCTGCACCAATGGAAAATTCAATATCTCAGTGATTATATTGCATAAAAATAGCCCTTAAAACACTAGTAGGAAAGAGAGTCCCTGGGGGTAGGAAACTTACTTCCTGTCTTTGGAGCTCTGTTCAGTGTCTGTCTCATCTTCATAATCAAATGCCATTTATCGATGATCTCAAAGGATGCACAAGAGGAGCCACTCTGTCCCTTGATGTGTTTTGTTTTTGTTTTTGCTTTTTTGATCCAGGTTGATAATAAACAACTACATTTGAATGCTGAAGACATTGAAAATCTAGATGCTGCCAAACTGAGCCGTTTCATTCACATAAATAACCTCCACTGGGTGACGGAGTACAGCCCTTTGGTAAACGTTGATCCCTGTGGTCAGTCTTTTATGCTCTTGTGTCATGAAGGGTCCTTGCCCCCAGAACAGAGATGTTCTCTCCACTGCTAGTAACTGTCTCTCACTGAACACCTAACCTGTTGTTTATGCTAATATCTTTACTAACCCTTTAAGATGGATGAATTCTTCCCTCCCTATGGGACAAAGAGAGAAACAGACACAGACAGGCTAAATGGCCTATAACACAACTCATAAGAAGAAACAAAATACAAAATACAATGTATCTGGATGAGAACCTTCAGACTCAGGAGTCTTGCTGCTGAAGTGTGCTCTCTGGAGGTCATCGGCTCTGAGACAGGGCAAAGCCACCTTTCTCAGGCTGAGATCCAGAAGGCTTCTTCCTTCTTTGTTCTTCTTGTTGCTAGGATAGAGACAGCCTAAAGAAGGATTGGTTTCTGTTGGCTCACGGTTTGAGAGACACAGTCCTTCGAGGTGTGGAGTGCATCCATAACCGAGAAAGGCAGAGAGATGGATATGGTCCTCAGATCACTTTGCCCTTGCTTCTCTTTTTCTTTTGTGTAGGCCTGAAACCACTGGTGTTCTCTACCCACCTTCATGGTTGATTGTCTCTCTTGAAGCTCATCTAGAAATACCCTCACAGACATGACTGGAAGTGTATCTCCTTGGTGGTTCTCAATCCAATCAAGTTGAACACAGGTGTAACGACATAGACTTCTTTCACTAGAGCATCACATTGTCTCTATTGTGTCCACTGGACTGCATGTGGACTTGGAAAAGATGTTCTAATGTTCCCTGTGCACACGACCCTGGTGTTAATGGTGTTCTGGATGACAGCCAGGGTGAGGACACATCTTCCTGAACTCTTAGGCCTGGCCCAGCTGTCTTCGTACACACAGTGATGTAAAGCACAGTGATGTGTCCTTTTTAAATTTCACATTAGTAGAGAAAGCAGATCATATTAAGAGAAAGTCAAGAAAGAACCTCTTTAGAGCAGCATGTTTAATTTGTATTGGGACTCTCACATATCCAAAGTAATCCCTTCTCATTTGGAGAGCTGCCCACTCACCAACTGCTGTTTCTTGTCCATGCTGGTACAAACATTTGTGCTAGAAAAACTGGGCAGAAAGTCACAGCCATGCCCTGCTCCTGAGTGTACAGTTAATGTACACGCTCGGTATGTGGCTTTGCTGTCTGTTGACATTAAACCAGTTACTTCTGCACCCCCATCCCCATGCCTTTTGGCTCCTTGGCTCTCTTCTCACTTTTCCTGAGAGTTCTTTCTGCTTTAGAAGAGTGGATCCTACTCTGAATATAATTAGCATGATTCAGTTACTATAAATACAAATATTATCATAACAAGAGTCAATTATTTGCCACACAGTACCCCCTATGGAAACAGAATGTGCTGTTAAAGCCCAAGAAAAAGTCTTTAGGAAACACTTCATCTGACCATGCTTGCCTGCCTGTGGTCCTTCTGCGATCAGCTGCACTAGAAACATTTCACATAGATCCTAGGGGTCAGCTGCTGGGCATGGGGTGGCTGAGGGGTTTTGCCTTAGGATCTCTGGACAGAACGCAGACATTGGCCAGGCTGAAGTCATCGATGGGCTCTACCATTGCTGAATGGCCTGGTTGCATGGATCTAGTTGCTCATCTGGTCAGCAAACCTGTTCCCTGTTGTTGCTGTATAAATCCATCCTTAGGGCTGCTAGACAGCCTCGTACTGGGCTGACTACCCGAGAGGAAAGGGTGTAACAAAGAATGATATACTTTATGGCTTACCTTGGACTTCCAGCATCTCTGCATGGTCCTCTCAGCTACTTTGTTTGGTTATGTTTGTTTTTAATGTGTGTGTGATGGGAGGCTACACAATTGCCAGAAAAACAAATGGTTGTACTTAGTTTTAAGATTCATTTTTGTTATTTTGTGATTATGTGCAAGTTGTTTTTCTGTTGGGGGGCATGTACATAGGTGCCTTCAGAAGCCAGAAGAGGGTGTCAAATGCCCTGAAGCTGGTGTCAAAGGCAGTTGTGAGCCACCAAGCATGCTGGGGAAAGCTAAACTTTGGTCCTGTTTTTTGCAGAATCTTAACCCCTAAGCTGTCTTTCCAGCCCCCAGATGATTGTAGTTTTTAGTTTTATTTTATATTTTTTATTTAATTTTTTGTTTGTTTGTTTGTTTTTTATTAGATATCTTCTTTATTACATTTCAAATGTTCTCCCCTTTCCTGGTTTCCCCTCTGAAAAAAACCCCTATTCCCTTCCCCT
This sequence comes from Montemys delectorum, assembly GCA_019843815.1. Classification (NCBI taxonomy): domain Eukaryota; kingdom Metazoa; phylum Chordata; class Mammalia; order Rodentia; family Muridae; genus Montemys; species Montemys delectorum. The sequence goes on along the minus strand of JADRCD010175558.1, from coordinate 4,198 downwards.
CCTCCTGCTCACCAACCCACCCTCTTCCACTTCTTGGCCCTGGCATTCCCCTACCCTGGGGCATAGAGCCTTCACAGGACCAAACTCGCCGAAAGCCATCTATAGATTCAATGCAATCCCCATCAAAATTCCAACTCAATTCTTCACAGATTTAGAAAGAACAATTTGCAAATTCATCTGGAATAACAAAAAACCTAGGATAGCGAAAACTATTCTCAACAATAAAAGAACTTCTGGTGGAATCACCATCCCTGATCTCAAGCTGTACTACAGAGCAATTGTGATTAAAAATTGCATGGTATTGGTAAAGTGACAAGTAGGTAGATCAGTGGAATAGAATTGAAGATCCAGAAATGAACTCAAACACCTATGGTCACTTGATCTTTGACAAAGGAGCTAAAATCATCCAGTGGAAAAAAGACAGCATTTTTTTTTAAATGAGGTGGGGTTTCTTTGTGTAGCTCTTGGCTATCCTAGAACTAGCTTTGTAGCCCAGGCTGGCCTCGAACTTAGAAATCCACCTGCCTCTGCCTCCTGAGTGCTGGGATCAAAGGTGTGCATCACCATCTCCCTGCTCATAATTGAACTTTTTTAAAAAAATATTTATTTATTTATTTATTTATTGCATATGCATATGTGTTTGAGTAAATGTATGTTTACCACATGTTTGCATGAATCAGAGGATGCCAGAAGAGGGCATTAGATTATCTAGAACTGGAGTTATAAGCAATCATCAGCCACCTAATGGGTTCTAAGACCAAGCCAACGTCCTGTATAAAAAGGATTAAAAAATTAAATGTATTCTTGACCCATGAACCATCTTTTCAATCTTCAGTGACTTTACTTGTTGCAAACATTTTTATTTGTTGTTTGATAATTCCACACATGTACCCAGTGGGTTCCGAACACATTCAGGGTGGTGAAGCTTTTACGAGTCGTCTTAGAGGATATTTGCTTTCCTGTTATTCTGTTCATTGCACTGGCAGTCCTCTGTATCTCTACTTCTCCCTCCCTCCCTCCCTCCCTTCCCCCTTCCTTCCCTCCCTCCCTCCCTCCCTCCTTCCCTCCTTCCCTCCTTCTCCCTCTTCCTATGCTTCTTCTAGAGTGAATCTTTCTTACTTTTCCAGATTGCAGCTGGCTTATTTAATACCATGGTTCAGACTCATCTTCTCCTGATGATGAACAAGGCTTCCCCAGAGTATGAAGAGAGCATGCGCAGATATCAGGAGGCAGCGAGGCTCTTCCAGGGACAGGTTAGTTGGGGATGGCGGCCACCACAGGAAGATGGGGGCTGAGAAGATGGAAATAGTATGGTTTCCAGGTATGAAGTGGAATGTAAGAAGTGGAAAAAATTGAAATTAAAGATACTTTGTGTTGTAAACCCATGTAATCTATCTTCCAGCTGTGGTTGTATCACACTGATCTGTAGGGAGACAGATGATGAGCGTCTACCAAGCACTGGTGCCTACCTCATGTGCACCATACATCGCTACAGCCTCCCTCTTGTTTCCCTCCTCCCTTTCTCTTCCCTCCCTCCTCCCTTCCCCTCTCTCTCCTTCCTGAGTGCACTTCTGTTTGAGATCTCTGAAACATCCATCCTGCATTGCAGAATCAACTAGAAGCCTTTCTAACGAGATCCATTTGATTATCACATAAGCTATCTTGGGAAGGACCAGTCCCCTGACATGGGGAGCACTGTGTGTTCCTGAGTACAGACAATCTTTTCTTCAGAAGACCACAAAGATTTCCACCTGGGCTAGATTTGACTTAAACAGTCCTCTTTCCCTAATCTCCAGACGGACAGTCCTCTCCCTGCTCCCCAGACAGACAGTCCTCTCTCTGCTCCCCAGACAGTCCTTTCTCCCTGCTCCCCAGACAGTCCTCTCCCTGCTCCCCAGAAAGTCCTCTCCCTGCTCCCCAGACAGACAGTCCTCTCCCTGCTCCCCA
>JADRCD010175557.1:0-12622 GCA_019843815.1 Montemys delectorum | reverse complement strand
TAACTCTAGCCTGTGTCAAGTTGACACACAAAACTAGCCAGTACAATGACATTAGGTCATTTAGTTTCATTTCTTTGTAATATGTAAATGTTGTCAAACTCTTAATGACTGGAGTACTACTTCTACCATACATACTACCTAGTAAAGTTTCTCTAAATTCTAAAGCCAGGAGTAGTGTTTTATGTTACTAGTGTTTCATAATAGTTTATGCAGTATATAGTCATCTTTGTTTCTAAGGAAGATATAAAAAATATATATATAAATGACAGCCATGCTTTTTCATTTTCAAAATGGAGTAGGTACTTTCAACAATCCTAGGGTAAAATCATATGTAATTATGGGCTTGATTTTGGTTTCCTTTGCTATGAGTAAAGGAACAGCTTTGGGTTTAGGGGGATTGTCTCTTCTATCAACTGATGATAGCTTTTTGTTTAATGTATCTTACCAAATTCTTGAACTTCCTCCATACAAGGAAGAGATATTAGAGGAGTCAGTGGGGGAAAGCAGGTATAGATATGATCATATTTCATAGTATATACATATGAACTTAAATTTTATTAAGGAAAATATGTTCAATTTGACATTTTAAAATTATTGCATGTAGAAACTATAGACAATGAGGTATTAGACAAGTAGCTTGTATTATAATTTAAAAATCAATCAATCAAATGCCTCTTTAGGTTCTTATACTTCATAGATTAATAATAGACTGTTAAGACCCAAAGAGGCAATGGTATAAAGTAACAAGAATAAATTTATTTTTATTCTTAAAGGCCAGATTACCACTATTATCTATTTCCTTGATTTTAGAAAGAGGAGAACAGAGGACAAAGAGCTTGAAAGGAACCTCTCAGTCTTCAGGCATGAAAAGATTTTACTGGGCATAGCGACCTTTTCCAGCTATTAAACTATCTGGTAGAGCAGAAAGAAAAGGGAATGCATTTATTTGAGTACAAACTCTGCTAGTTCTGCTAGTGTGGTATAGATTTATAAGAACATTAATCTGACAGTATTGAATCAAATGGAAATCTATCTTGGTAAAAGGGAGGAAAATATGAAGTTAATTAGTAGAATAAAGCCAAGTAAACAAAATCAAATACAGCTGCAAACTCAATGAAAACAGAAATAACAAAATAAAAGGAGTGATTACAGAGAGTTTAAAATTTTTTACTTGAAATTATCGGGCAAAGCAAGAATGGGTGAGCCAAGCTTTATTACACCTTTGGTTGATGCTGAACTATGTAGCTGTCACTATTCTTTGGCTTACCAACTGGACTGTTCATTGTTTATAAGATTTTAGCACAATTAGGGGAGTTTCAAGGGAAATACTTATTGGCCAATATTAATCTGTTGTTTGATCTTGTTAATGAAGGTTTATTGCCGAAACTACATCCATTAATTTATAAGTTATCTATTAAGGCTGTCAAACCCAATTGATCAATTTCACTCTTAGGGCTGAACTGAGTATTTATGACATACTCTACCTGGCCTGAAAAGTATAACAGATATGCTTTTACTCCTTTACAGAAAATGTTTACTAATGTCTGGCCTGGGGGATGCCTGTGGAGAGTACTTCAAAGATTTTTTTATTTTCAGACAAGACAAGTAATATATGACATTTTCTCATTCTGGCTATTCAAAGAGTTAACTGATGACTGCCAACCTAGAGGTTAATATGTGTGTGTATTTTGATATTGTGATATAATTATGTCATTTAGTTCTATATATATTTCTATATGTATAACCTAAATAGTCTATATCTTTTGTGTGTGAGTGTGTGTGTGTGTGTGTGTGTGTGTGTGTGTGCGTCCATCTGTCTATGCTTTCAGTGATGACCACTTGGTATTGGATAATCAAATATATTAGTGCATTTTTATTTTTCTGGGGAAAATTATTTTCTCTATATTGAGGTCATTCTCACTCTAGGCATGTTTATGCCATAATGTCAGAGGCACTTCATGGGTGTGGCTTCTCTGACATTTGTAGGAGAGGTATCTCACAACTTGTCTTTTTCTGACTCTTACAACCTTTCTGACTCCTCTTCTACCCCTATCCCTGAATCGTAGGTGCAAGGAGTGGTGTTGCAGACATGTAGGTGCTGGAGCAGTGTGTTGCAGATGTATAGGTGCAGGAACGGTGTTGCAGATCTGTAGGTGGTATTTGTTTTGATAATAAACAGCAACATCATTGTGATGGGATTGTCTACTTTTCAAGGTTGACAACGGTCATAGAATCAAAGTTCATCCTGACTTCCAATGCTTTAAGCCGGTTCTGTGAGCCTGCACAGTGTTGGAGAGAATAATTTTGTACATCCTTTAAGGAATGCCCTACAGTTGTGCAGTTTTATTTGGCCTCATTTTGATGAAAATGGACTGTTTTTCCTTCTTTCCTTTTTAATGTTGTTAGGTTCAGGAGATATCTAGTGATACTTTAGTTTTTTTTTTTTCCCCTCATGTTAGTATGGTGTTAAATACTACTTTCAACAATTTGCTTATTGATGAGGTGACAACTTTTTCTATGCAATGCTTTTACCAAGTTAATGATCCACTAGTAACTTTTAATATGCCATCACCTAAGGCATCTCTATGCTTTGAAATTTTCTCAGTAAGACTCAAGAGACTGAGGATTTCCACCACCATGACAGTGGAAGCTGTCCTTGTTTGTAGTCCTTTCTTGACAGGAAAGTGTTCAAGCCCCTTTTCCTTTGGGGTATGGGATCCACACAGCATAGCTTATAAGAAAAAAAATCCATCTTCCAAAAATAACTCTTTCATCCTCAATTATTTTATATCCTTGCAATATGTGAGGAGTTTATGAATATTTAACTAGTTCTCAGGAAAGAGTTGAAATACATGCATAATAATCTTTCTCTGAATAAATCTGGTATCTCATATGTAACTGTGGGGGCTCACAAGAAATCCGTGTGAGTTTCTTTTAAGCCCACCATTTTGTTGACCTACCTGTGTGGCAAAGCATGGGCCAATAAGCCTTCCAAGTAACTATAGTGACTGTTACTAAATTCTGGACATAATAATTACATTTGACCAGGCCATGTTTCTCTTTAAATGTATCCACATTATAACTTCATGGTGAGAACTTAAAGGTGATAAACATATGCGAAATCTTCTTTTCATAAGGTGCCAGACACAATCTTAATGCAAATTTCCTCCCATATGCACATCATGATATACATACAAAGCCATTCTATTAGAAGTCTCAAATTTATAGCTTGAAGATTGGGCTCAGTGTGCAATAATAACTCACTGCAACTTGTTTATTTTCTTTTAAAAACTAGTTTAATCTCTTTTTACAGTCCAGTCATTATCTCCTTCCTAGTCTGCCCTCTGACAGTTCCTCATCCCATTCCTCCTCTCCAGTCTTCAAGAGAAGGCCCCCACCTCAATGTCACCCCACCCCTGCCAGGCCTCCACACTCCTTGGGGTCTTAAGTCTCTCAGAGGGTTTGGTGCATCTTCTCTCACTGAGGCCAGCCCAGGCTGCCCTCTGCTCTCTATGTGTTGGGGCCTCAGACCAGCTAGTGTGTGCTGCCTGCTTGTTGACTCCTCATTGACACTTGTAGTGAAAATCTCTTGACAAGATTTTAAACACTTTGGTCACAGATTTTTCTCCTACATGTTTCACACAATACAAACCCAAAGTTCTTTTTCCCTGCTGTTAGTAACTCAATTACCACAGTGATATGCTTATGTAGAAACTTATAGTCCTTGAATTCTCTAAGTATGACCTGTTCCTGGCTACTGCTGTTCTCAGTCCTTAACTCCGTCTGCCATTCAACTCAACATGAGGCAGTAACATATTCAGATTTCTCCAGTGCTAGCCCCCCTGTGCTGAGGAAATGTCCCTCAGTCACCTTCCCAGTTTGATTCTCTGCTGCTTTACATCCCTGCTAATATGGAAGCAAGGCCACCGAAGGGAGCCTCGTTTGACTGTGGCACCTTTCAATTCCCTCTACCATCTCTATCTCAAAATTCTTAGTTTTTATGTTAGCACCCACACATGGCTTTCTATGCTCTCCTTCTGTATACCAAAGCTATAATATCTTAATGTAAGACTTGTTTCTTGTAGCTCAACGATGACGATGACAACAACGACGACGACTACAACGAAGATGATGATACCAACTCCACTAGGACATTATTAATTACCAGATCTATCTAGTATCTGGTGCTACTATCCCAGACAGTTTATCATGCAGCACAATAGAAATAGATACTATGATCACTACTAATTAGACAAAAATTAGGGTTGGCCTTCTAGTTAGCATCCACCTGGATCGAGGTAAAAATAACTCATATGAGTTACAGAAGCCATGAGAAGCAAGATGCTCTACCTGTGAGAGGATGGTATGAAACGTGAAGCTGAATGGACATCTGCCTGCCTGGATAGGTCCAGCATCTAGAACTGCTAACTGTATGTAGACCATGACTGTAGAAGGAAAACTTTAATATGAGGTGACTTTGCCCTATTTAAGTTAATGTGACTCAACTAATATCATTGTCTTTCAATAGTTAACAGTTTCTCCTTTTATTTATTTATTTATTTTTTTTGATCATAACCTGTAGGAAGAATTGTATCTTCTTGTCAGACTATCAATGTGTCAGAACACAGGCAAAAGAAAACAAGGAAAACGTATGAAAGCATATCAATTTCTCCTATTCAAACTTGTTAAGTGTGGATAAAATGATGCTTTCAGTGAGGTAAGGGAGAACCTGAGGTACGTTACCTTGGAACAAGAGAGTTTCATGTAGTGGATCATAGTCTAGAGGAGAGGTTCTCAACCTGACCCCCTTGGGTCAAATAACTCTTTTATAGGGTTATTTACTTATTTATCAAATAGACTGCAAATCGATATTGATATTGTGATTCATAACAGTAGCAAAATTTTAGTTATGCAGCAGAAAGGAAAATAGTTTTATGGTAAAGAGTCATCACACTATTAAAGTATAAGAAGCTGCTGCTTTAGGAAGGTTCAGAAGCACTGGTCTACACCGTTTCCAGAAGACTGGAAAGAAGACTAGAGGTCCCTTAGTGTGTGCTGTAGGGCTAACCCATGTATTTGGATTCTGAAACTATCAAATCAAAGCACTTCTCTAAGATGAAATACCTCTATGACATCTGGTAAGGGAATTGAAAGTTTGGAAATAAACCTTTTTTTTTTTTTTTTTTGCATCCAATCTGCTATGGGAGAAAAAAACTGGTATGTGCTATCATGAAATTAAAAGTGAGGGTTTATTAGCACATGTTTGTAATCTAATTTCTCGTTGTTATTTTTATGTATTAATGAGATTATCAGTCTTTTTCCACAGAAAAAATTCCGGGTTTATCTTGGGTATAACTATGTCTAGTTTAAAATTAGGCTGCTTTATAATTTTAGAAAGCCTTATCTGACTCTTCAGTATAATTTTGGTATTTTGGTCTACATTCAAATAAAGCAGAATTTAAATATTCCCCAATATTGGAAAAGCTTATTGTCTATTTTTGCATCAAAATTTGGTGTTTGTAACATCAGGGGATGAAGTCATAAAAATTCAATGCATAAACAAAGAAGTGGGAAATTATCATGTGATGGGGAAGGAAACATAACCCATGGTTCAATTTTATGTGTCGACTTCAGTTATAGAAACCAAACGTGCAGAAATATTAGTTATAAATTTAAATGAGTACACATTTAAACATAGTAAACAATTAGAATTGGAAAGAACTTAAAAGTTAATATTAACGAGGTAAGCCTATGGTTCCTGAGAAAGCCATTGTTACTGCCTGTCTCAGAGAATCAATGTGCACAGAATGGAAGGTGGGATGTGAGCTTGAGCAGCTCTGAGTTTGGGGAATAAGCAAACCATTCAAGGCTAGAGCATAGCAAGTAGCATAATAAAACCAGTTTCTAGGCAAAGAAAAATTGCCACTGAAGGAAAGCAGGCCAATCTATTTGAAGGGACTGAACAGGGTATATTTGCTGGTACAACAGAGGCAAAGATCAGTCAGAAGGAGGACCACTAGGGACTGCAGGCTGAAGGGTTCAGAGTTAATATGGCAGCCACCAGGGCGCTCTTCCCTAAGGGTCCTTGAGTGGAAATGTCCTGATGAAAATGGTACTTCAGAAGGATTATTCAAGCAGCAGGGGTTCGATGGCCTGATGCAGTCAGGGACCATTTATACCTTATTGCGTCCCTGAAAACACTGCACTCCGTCGCCACCGTAAGAGACCACAGTGATTACAAAGAACTATTTTTGAAAGGCTCTGCGAATATTTCATCCAAGCTCTTTGCCAAGGGATTTCTTCTCCCATCCTTGTTTCTTATCTTCATGCCCTGCCACGGGCAGAGATGAGAGGCATGCTCATTTGTTTTCTAACGCTTGTGGCAGATTGATGGAAACTGGTAGGCTTGAAGTTACTTCTCTTTTGTTTGCCTGGTAGGGCCTGAGAGCTGTGACAGGGGCATTAACCTTAGGCATGAGGAAGTGGTTCTTACTTCATGCTCGCTCAATTCAGAGCTTCTTCTCGGCAGGGAAAAAGCAAACCATGTGTATTTTATGAAGCAATTCTGTGATTTATCCACCGGTACTGACCTACAATCAAGTGAACTTTGCTTAAAACCTCTGAATGGATTTTTAACTGTTGCTGTGGGGACAAAAGGAGAGGCGTGACTTCTCAGAAGCAAATGTGTCTAAAAATGGTTTTCTCAAATACCCAGGAAAAAAATATTGAATCTTTAACCTCACATTGACTTGCTTTTCCTTTCAAAACTATAGGAAAATCTTAACTTCTTTCTTATTAAAACATAACCGACTCTAGCAATTCACCAAAACCCAACAGCGTTCTTGAATTCTCTTTAATTTAAATTTATGTCATAGAATTGTTTGCTATCACATTTTCATAAGTAAAGATGAATTCACCTTAAATTATACTCAAAGCTTGCTCAAATGAATTTTGTCAGATAATTTAGATGTGAGATCTTTTAAGAAATCCCCATATTATATGGGGTTTGCTTGTCATATTATATCATTCGGATAACAAAAACCCATGAGTTTGTGTGATGGGTGGTGTGGTGAATCAACTTTCTATCAGTAATTTTAATTTGTTATTGACAAATTAAAAGTGTTTTTTTTTTTTTTATCCTGTTTTGGTTTCCAAAGCAACGGATTAACATCTCGTGGGGAACTGACTACTCCAACACTATAATTTCATATCATTTCATCTTCTCCATCTTTACCATAGAGAAACGAATTGAAAACAATATTAATTTGAACTTTTTAAAAAAAATGTTGCAGCATGAGAATGGAGACATCTTCAGATGTCATATTACAGGATTGAGTATCAGGGACACTGAAAGTGGCAGAGCTACTCCACAGCAGGACATTTCTGGGCACCGTGTCAGGGGCTGTCAGTTAGGGGAAAGCCATGTGGAGTGGAGCCTGGCAGGCAGAGGATGGAGAAGGAAATCGGCTGGACGATGGAAACTGACAAGCGTGTAATCCGGAATATGATTGCTCTCCCACACTGCCACAGGTAAATGTTATGACCAGCTGAGTGACTGGCTAAAGCGGTGGGTAATTGAGATCTTAACAAGAACAGAGAGACTGTACGTAGAAAGGATGCTTTATTTATAACAAGACTAGAAAATATTTTTCATGTCTAGGCATTGGCCCTGACTATAGAAATTGGAATGAGATGGAAAATAATAATAGATAGCAATTATTTACTGTTTTTTCAATCTATCAGCTTAATGTAATTGCTTTACAGGGGATCTGGTTCACATTTCACAGCCAACTCATGAGGTAGTTTATTAACATTAATTTTTTTATCTGGTGAAAGAAATAATTTTATTTGGTGGAGAGAAATAATGTGTTCTAATAGCATAGAGATATTACAGTATATAGATGAATCTAAAACCAAATGAGCAATAAATAAAACCAAATGAGCAAATAATAAAAATAATTATATATTTCTATGTATGTATATTTTTATTTATTTAGCAAAGGAGATGGGGTAATTTATGATATACATGATGCACATATTTTCATGTATATTTTTTGTCATACATTGCAAATAATGGACTAGGTAATTTAGTTAAGGCATTGCCTAACACAGTGCCAACTACGTGATTTGGCTTCATTTAGTAATGTAAAAAGTAAACTATGAAAGCAGATACATTAAAATAAAAATACCTACTATGCAACAAGATCCAGAACTTGATTTGGTTATTGATTCTTGGTCTGTACAATTTACTCTGGGAACTGGGACAAGGTAGTGAAGGGATACATATTCCAGAGAAATTGGGTGTGTAACTCATGGGTCCAGCCAACCTTGTATGTAGCCAGAGATGCTCCAATGTAGATGTGGAGAAACAAAAATGAGATGAAATGCAGGATTCCAGGGATGGTAAAATTATGATAGGGCCTAGATCTGTTTTCCTGACTTGCTGGAGATAAAGTGTTAATTACTCTAGAGGATACTTGGAGGATCAAAAGTCTACCATAGGACCAGAGGACACAGGTCCAATGTGCAAGGTAACTGTACTAGCTAGAGAGGACAGAGCCAAGACCAAAGTAAATGGGCACTGAATAAAACATGTCTGAGAAAACCAGGCCTAGAGTATGAATAGAAATGTCATACAAGGAGACTTTCAAATGCAAATACAAATATGGATAGATGATCAAGATAATTACTCATCAAGCAATTGCCAATTTAAACCACCATGATATAGACCTGAAAACTTACATGGATGAAAAAGATTGCAAGAGGTAGTCACAAAAATGTTATTGAAATGTGGGTTGTTCCTGACTCAGTATTTGTGACCAGAATCGCAGATTTGTATGTTGAAACCTAATTCCTAAAGCTATAGTATCTCCATAGAAGGAGTCTCTGAGAGGCAATTATTTCATGAAGGTAACATTCTCATGAATAGATTTAGTTCTAAGTAGAAGTGACTGCAGAGGAGTGTCTCCCCATTTCCACTATGTGAGGACACAAAAAACTGACTACGCATGTATCTAGAAGCAACATTTCATTGAATACGGACTCTGTCAATGCTTTATTCTTGAACTTTATAGCCTATAAAATTGTGAGAAATATATTTTTTTATTCATAGAACACCTTGGCTGTTTCATAAAGAATCCCAAATGGACATTGATATTGATGAACTAGGAATTCTTCCATTGCTGATGGAATACAAAATACTATAACTACAGTGAATACAATTACTGTCAGAATTATGGATAGTGTTTACCTTGATCCAGTCTGTTCCTCTCCTAGGTATCTAAGATAAAAAGAATAAGTCAGTACATGTACTTTTGCTTTATACATAAATATCCATGGTTGCATTATTTGTAATAGTATTTCATTGAAAAGGACCCAGATATCCATCAAAGATTAATAAAGAGAATGAGATACATCCATTAAATTGAATATTACTCTCTGTTTTAAAAATACATAATGGTACTCAAGTTATATCAATCCCAGAATAATTATATTGAGTCAAAGCCAAAAAAAAATAAACTATATAATTCTACTTTTCTAAAACTATTAAAAATGCTAACCATAGTCACAGAAGGAAATAAGTTGTTACCATCATGTGGACAGGGTAAGCAAGGAGATTATAAATGCATAAGAATAAGATTTTGATAGTGATTTATTTGTTGTCTTGGTGGTAGTAATGGCTGTTGGGTGTATGCATATATCAAAATGCATCATGTCAATTTCTATTATTAAATATGTGTGAAAATTTCTCTACCAAGTGTGCTTCAATAAAGTAGTAAGTCTAAATTCTTACAACTAATGTGTTTCATCTCCTTAAGTACTTTTCCAAATAGCACCTTAATATAATAGCACAATGTATGTTACATTGCTGAAAATATACATTGATGGATGCCATCCTTCTAACTATATTATGTTTCACTTAATATATTTACAATATATTATAAAGAACAAAATTAGTAAAGCAAATGCTTTGGATGTTCAGAGAATCTACCATTTATTTTATAATTAATTAAACAAAGTGAGGTATTTGTATTTAGTATAATTTCATATTTCCCAATTTGCCTTTATCTCTGTTAACACAGGTTAAAAGTAAAACATTCACAATGGAGGGCTAGAGAAGTGACCTATTCAGTAAAGTGTTCACTTTGTATGCACTTTATGGAATTGATCATCATTATCCACATAATAAGCCAGACATGGTGACCTTTGCAATCAGGTATTAAGGACACTGAGTCAGAAAGATCCCTTGACCTGACTTATTAGCCAGTCTAAACTATTAAATGAGCTTTAGACTGGTAAGAGACCTTGTCTCAAAGGATGTGGGTACATTTCTAATGATGATACCTGAGGCTATCCTCTGGTCTCTACCCTCTTTCACATATATGAACACATGAATACGATCCACACACGTAATCACATATACACACAATGTTAAAACAAAAAGCATACACAATCAGACAGATATTGGAGAAATATCTCCTATTATTTGTCATAGATACTGCTAACAACTGATGTTCATTTTATAATATCTTCTTTTATATAATTTTGATGTGATTATCTTTCTCAATGTTTATGAAGCTCTGTGTGAAGTCAAATGATTAGATCTTGTGGTAAAGTAACTATAGATGAAAAAGATGTATACCCATTTTTGGAGGCATTCACAAATATCTCTATGTGTAATCCTACATGATTCATCACTTTCCTGCTCTGAGGTTGGATATAAAGTGCCTACAACAGTCTCTGAGGCCTTAAAAGATCATGTACTTCCAGGCTTCAAGTTGGCCCCAAATCTACCTTGTATATGAATTTCTGGAGGTTGTGAAGGGGCCTGCACTCGTGATCCAAAGCTGCAGGATCCCCATGACACAGGGCAGCAACAGGATACCTGATAGGAGTCCCAGTGAGGATTCAGTATTCTTAGTGTAGCAGAAGCCAGAGGCCTTGAACTAGATCAATGACTCACTGCAATGAACATCTGTGAGTAAACACACGTGTACACAGGTGTATACTGTGGGACATACTGTGACAGACTACAGCTTTCATGGTGTAATATTTTCTATGCTTTGTTTTGTCTTACTTTCTTTAATTCTCTTTTGGAGTTGTAAGGGAAGAGGGCAGATAGAAAGGAGTGGGGAAATGAGTGGGATTGGGGTGCATGGTATGAAACTCACAAAGAATTAATAAAATGTTAAAACAAATAAATAAAAGATCATGTAGATAAAGAATAATCCTAGCTCCTTAAATATTACTATGAAATATCACTTTGTAAAAAAGAAATACATCACTGGATTGGATTTGAATGAGAGAGACAAGAAGACACTTCCTATAAGCTAAAATAGATCCATTCCTCCATATGTTGCATTTGGTCACGTTATTTTATTACAGCAATAGAAAAATAACTAATGTATGCATATACTGAAATGTATATTAAATTTTAAATGAGAACATTGTCTTTCAAAATAAATGTGGTTGAACTTAAATGGAAGTTATGTGTGTGTGTGTGTATACATATACATATATGTATATATGTATATATACATATATATATATATATATATTCAGGCCTTATTTTTCATATTCATCTCTGCTATACTCTGCATTTCCGCTCCTTTCCAGAACACTGGAACATAGGTAGGAGGCATGGGTAGTAGTGAGGAGAATAAGCACCTTCTGAGTATATTGACTTAAAGCTAGGCCGACAGGAGAGGCAATAGAAATCAATGACTTTAAAATTGCTTACAAAGATTGAATTAACAGAGTAGCACATTTGTTGATGTTATATGAATAAGCAGTTAGACCTATGCTCAGAGAAATTTAAATATTATTGTCTACAATGCAATTTAAAGACTTTTTTTTGCTTGTCTTTATTGAACAGGCTACAATATATCTGTGTTTTAATTGTCAATGAAAATATTAACTTTCCACAACTTCCAAAATGTCTCTCAATTGTTTTGTCAAAGGACTGGGGGACATATTCCTGGGTATACATACTCCACTTGTGTGTTCCAAGGGACTTGCTCATTTCCCATTTTCCACAGGGACACATATTTTGAATGTTGATGTCTTATGATTTGTAGCCTATTTTTCCTATTCGATATACTGTACAATACCAAAGCCTGCTTTCTGAGGCAATGAATCACCCTGAAAGGTTATCTGTCAGTCATACATGCCCCATGGTGACAAGGCCTGAACCACTTAGGCCTTTTAATTTCCTGATGACCAGACATGCAACACAGACAAGCTTGAGATACACTCTGGGATTTCTGCAGAGAAATTCACTGTAAAAATCAATCTGGGCAATCAGAGGAGTAACCAGTATGTCAGCAAGAACTCCAGTTCCGCACTTAGACTCAGGCTCGCTGCCATTTACTTGGGTGTGAATTGGAGGCAATTGCCTTTCTAGAGGCCCTCAATCTCTCATCCATGACACTGTGATAACTTGCAGAGAGATTATTAAACTTATAAAGAAAGTAAGTGAGATTATACTGTTAAGTGGAAGCTGTGTTTCTTTTTATTAACAGACATTATTTCTTTATTAATTTTCTTTTTTTTTTGTTTATTTATTAGATGTTTTCTTTATTTACAACATTTCCTTTCCCAGGTTCCCCTCCAAAAAAAAAAA
>JADRCD010175554.1:0-11044 GCA_019843815.1 Montemys delectorum | reverse complement strand
TCTAGCGAGGGTTTTCACCCATTGTAAGTACAAAATTGAAGTTAAAAAGAAATGATATTTTAGTCTAGTTATCTCACATGTTGGACAATTCTTAACCAAAGGAATAATGGAATGACTATATACCATGCCTAAAATATACAAAAACACATAGCCATCACTTACACACACCTACTTATGCCCATATTTTGTCTCTGGTGGTACCATATACCTTAATGAATTTAATTTGCTATCCCAAAATGGAAATGTTGATGGGCATTGGCTTTAACAAGTGACTTGCTATAAGAACTATCTTTTGTATTGCAAAAATGAGCATCATGGTCAGCTGCATTTCCTTTCCAGAGTTCTGATGGCTGATTCTCGATTGCTTCCATGACAACCATGTCATTTCACTGCCAGAATATCTTACAAACAGTTGAGATGAATGGAAATGTATGCATACTCTCCTGAAATTAATTGTTAAGAAATGAAAGAGAGAAAACTGAAGTTTTTTCACTTGCTGAGCACCATTGCGCACAAATAAAATGACTTTCCTAACTAGGATCCTCTCTATGTGAATCAATATTTTATGTGCTGCTTATCCTAGCTTACAGGTTGGCCAATAATCATTTTCTGGTTGTTTCAGAAATAGATTTCTTGGCTCTTCCAGTGGGATGTAAGTTCTCTAACAGTTTTTCAGTTCCTTTGCTTTGACTGAGTTGTTGCTATGGACAAGTAGTTGGTGTTCACTTTCACATAAGTGATTGCTTTTGATTTACAAACATTTTTTAAAAGATGAGGTGCCAGGCTTATTAAGCATTACTTTCCATTTAGCTAGGAAAGGAGATCAGTTATATCAGGTCTTGTAATTGTTTACTCTCCCATTCTTGATGCCTCATAAGGAATTTGATATGTTTTGTGACTGTCAGTGCCCTGAATTCATTACTCTTTCCTGTAGTTATGTCTGCTCTTTATAACTTTTTAGCTTTTCCATTGATGGCAGAGTTTATTTTCTCACCCCATTAGTTCCAAGATGGCCATCTGTAAGTTGTGGCAGTGGAAAGCAGAGAAAGTGGCTGTCTGTTCAGAGTTTAGTCTTTAGGAGACATCAGAGGCTTTTACAGGTTCCTTTTATACATCCCTACCTCCATAAAAATGACATGCTTTGGCTACTACAGTGGATCAGTGGGGATCAGCCAACACAAGTTACATTTGGAGCAGATCCTGAAGTAAACTCCTGCTTTGCTCCAGTTCAGTAAAGATCAGATAAAATGAAACGAGAGCTGCTTAGTCAACACACAGAAGCAAGAAAGAGAAAATTGTGGTGTGTGTTGCTGACTTCCAGATTGGTTTCCTATGCAACATCTTCTGTGGCAAGAGTAAAATGATTTACTTATGATAACTCTTAATACTCATCCCTAATTTCCCTCAACGTATCCTATTATCCTATACTCACTTGGAGGCTTTGAAAGTCTCTCCTAAGCTCCAGCCATAATGCATACATTTTAAGAATTTGTGCCCAGTCGATGTTGAACAGACACATAGGTATGTACTGTTTTTTGAAGTACATTGGCAAGTAGACTTGGTGCCTTTGCATCAACGTACACAAATCTCACATAATCAAAAGTTCTGTATCATAAAGTAATTGATACAATGTTTTCTATTCCCAATGCTTGCCTCTGAGAGATCCTGATGTATTCCCACTTAAAAGGTCTATTTTCCAAAAAGAGAAACATCTTGGTGCAACAGAATAAACTGTTTGTGGTGGTGTAATGCCACTTCTGTTGCCTACTAGAAATGCTAACACGAAGCCCAAACGTGCACTTTCTGAGTCCACACTTCCCATATGCAAAGCAAGAATGGCAGTGTCATTTCTTGAAGGACCTTTTAGGAAGACTGGGCTAATATATAGAAAAATTGTCTATCTTTAACTTAAAAAGTAGTCACTGTTGATCTATTCTCTGAAATAAGTGTTTTCTTTATTCTAATTCAGTATAATACAAGATTGTGAGCAATGTTAGTTGGCAATTCATTATAATGTTTATACAGATTTTATAAATACAAAAATAATAGTAGAATTGAATGGTTTTCAAATATGTCTTTAAGTTCTTATATTCATTCCTTCAAGAAGTTGCACTTGATTCCCTCCAGAGTGTAGGCTGGGCAAGATGTTGTCCTTATAGAAAGCAGAACATGGCAGACAAGCTCAGTTGGTACTTGCATTTGAGACTAAAATGAAAGAAGAAAGCTATAGAATGAGCTTTCCTTCTTCTCCTCACTCTCACAGATCAGGTCTCACCCTCTAGTTCATTTGCTTGTAATGAGAATCAACCACAAAAAGTACTGGTAATCAATGGGTACCCAGTTCCCATTCTAAGCACTAGCAGGAACCGGATCATTAGGCTCAGTGCATAGTAGACTTCTGTCTAACAGTGTCTAAGAAAGGTTTTTCAGATACTGCTTGGCTTGTTCATGCTTCTTATAGTAAACGGAGAAGAAATATAAGAGACTCAAACTTAAAGGACGGGTGTGAAAATTCTCAGAATTTTTAGATGATACTCAGTACCATAAAGTAAACTGAATGTATAGGGTACTGTCATGAAATATAGTCTAAAGATGATGTCAATGGTGACTTCAAAATTGCATCATTAGAGTTCCAAAGACCTTGGTGGAGGCCTTGAGATTTTTAGTTAAGACAAAACACTTGCTGTAGGTATTACTATAAATGTTATAGAGCGTTGAGATAAAAAAGCAGGGCTGTGAGGATTCTTCAGGGCATTGGCCTTGAGTATCCTCAGGGGAGTTCTGAAGTAGAGGATGGTTTATTTTAAGCAAATCAAGGATATAGTTTGTGTCTAATAGAATACAGCCTAACAATTCTCAGAAGGCCACATTTTTTCAATTTATTTATTTAATTTTTGCAATTATGTATGCAGTGACATTGCCAACATGAAATCAAAAGAAAAGAAATAAAGTAAAACAAAAAGAGGCCTTCAGACCTTAAAAATTTTACTGGTAGAAAACAGACTGGAAAAAATAAACCTGCTCAGTTATAGCCTGTTGTTCGTGACATGTTCTTTTAAAGAGCAGAAGAGGAAGACCAGGAATAGAGATAAAAAGCCATAGGGAATTTTTCTCAGTATGGGACCTACTCAGGTTCCAATGTTGCCTAGTTGGAATTTACAATGGTGATGGAATATTGAAATTCATATACCTATCAATCCAGTTGTCAGGTTCAGAATTTTCCATGTTCAGTTTAGAACTTTTTAGCTGCTATATACCAGGCCAGTGTGTGCAGAGGAACTCAACAAGCTACACTTATGGAATGGAGTCTAGATAATGAGTCTTCTCTGAACTTGAACTCCACTGAGATGATGAGATTCTGGACTTTGAGGTGAGACTACAAGACATGGCTTTGGCTGACTTGGGAAGGGTATGTGTTTTGATGTGACATGATGAGAATTATGGCTCTTAGAAACACTAGGTAGCTGTACAGATGTGTCTACATTTTTGATGAAGCTCATATCTTCAGGTGGAAGAACGCACTTCCCTTTTTTTGGGTGTGGATTTATTCACCTCTTTGGATGTTAGCTGTGTGCCTCTAAATAAAATAGGCAAGGGTGAACACCATCACTTCTAAAGTTAGTATGTAAATAGTCCGAGGCTTTTCTTGGGTACCTTTTCTTGTTCTGTCACTCATTCTCCATGGAGAGCTCACTCTGCAGAGAGCCAGCTGCATGGAAAAACCACATGATGAGCATATTGACTTCAGCAAGCAGGAAAGGGTGGCTTTCCAGCAGCCGACTTGACTCAACAAAGCCTCTAGGTATAGCTTCATGGTTGATATCAAAATATAATGTTATCTAAGTATATAAGTATATCTCAGTCCTAAGCTAGAATCACATAGTTACATAGATCCATGTTCCTAACTACTAGAATTGCATAAAACAATTAATACTCACAACAGCATGACTTAGTTATTGTCCTACATCTGTGAACAGACTACAAGGTAATTCTTACAAAAGAATACCTTTAGGTAGGGGTTTACTTACAGTTTCAGAGAGTTAGCCCATTATCATCATGGCAGAGACTATGGTGTCAGAGATCAGTGGACAGCAGGCAGGATGGAAATACACAAGGATGATGTCAGCTTTTAAAACTGCAAGCCCACCCACAATGGTATCCTTCTCCAACAAGATAACACCTACTACAACAAGGCCACACTTTCTAATCTTTTACAAACAGATTAACTTACTGAGAAATAAGAACTCAAACCTATGAGCCTATGGAGGGTCATTCTCATCCAGAACCCCACAGAGTATACTGCTAAACATTGTATATAAACAACTATATATCAAACGATGCCAAATATAAGAAAATACCCTAAAACTCCTCAGTATATGAGTCTATTATCCTAATTTTATAGGTAAAATGACTGAAGAATCAAATATATTAAAGGATTTTACAAAATCATTTTCCTTAGAAGTGACAGAATAAAGAGTGGGATTTATATCTACACAATTCTTTTGGCGAGGATAGTTTTAAAAATAAAAATAAAAAAATATATCATAACCGCAGTGTTTTATACAAATGATGTTTGGGTTGACACAGGAAGTCCAATAATGACATACAGTACTACCATCTGCTCCAGGAGTAGCAGAGGTGTTGGGCAGAAGACTAATGTGCAAATATGCTTAAATCTATACACCATGGGGGCCAGGACATCTGGTAAAGAAGAGGTGAGCCACGGCCTCACCATTCCAGCTCTCCCAATTATGTTAATTGTAACAGAACTTGGCTCCCTGGCAATGCAGAGCTAGTGAGGCATTTGACATGCTGTAGAATAGAAGTTCAAAAGTAAAATTGTTTAATGAATGCACACCCTATTCCTCATTCATTATGCAAAGTCGGGTTGTAGAGTTTTTCAATATGTACTCTAATTCCCTTTAAAAAATGTGATTCCACATTCTTCACATTAGTGCAAGGGGTGGGGGGCAAAAAGACACTTTGCTGGAAAAGGCTCTGGGGTCAGTTAGAAAGTCTCTGCTCTATTTTTTTTTTTTTTAAGGATGATATAATCCCTTTTCTCTGCCATTGTGTTTTAGTATGTTGGAGGTTGATGGCTGTAAAACACAGCACCTCCCCTTCAACTTTTCCATATAACTTGATTAGACAGGAATAATCTCTTATGCTTTCATGCACAAATTTAGGAGTGACCCAGAACAAACAAGTTTCCTTTATCACCATAGCAACCAGGACGATGGAAAAATGCCACTCACTAGGCTATGCAAGTCAGAATTCATTCCTTTGATGTTAATTAACAAAGTGCTTTCAGAAAATCAATTGAGTTTCCCTTCTCCCTTCTAAATGTTTGTGAGGTGACTTTTAGTACTTTCTAAGGTAAGTTGCTGGAGAGACAGACAGTGAAGACTGAAACCGGTTGAGTTCTACCTTTCCAGGTAAAATACAGATGAGACGCAGGAGTATGCATTTTTAGGGGTGGAGGTACTAACCAAATGCATGTTTCCATGCTGTACAAATTACCTTTTCTCTCAGAAATGTTGTCTGCCTACTTCCTGAGGAAAGGAATGAATGAATGAAAGTGATAAACAAAAGTATGTGACAAAGTAACCT
This sequence comes from Montemys delectorum, assembly GCA_019843815.1. Lineage (NCBI taxonomy): Eukaryota > Metazoa > Chordata > Mammalia > Rodentia > Muridae > Montemys > Montemys delectorum. Next base: position 5,434 of record JADRCD010175554.1, on the reverse strand, counting down.
GTACTTCAATATCCCTAGTCTTCTAGTCTGTTGTACTGTCAAGTTTCCCAAGGGCAATTTGTTGAGATATATCTACATATCTGTGTACCTGTCTGTGTCTCTACTTATCTATGTGAAAGATGCCTACCTTTTGGTTACACTGGGTATATATATGTACACATATATATATGCGCATAGTTTCCCTGTTGATGTTAATAAGTGTTCAAAGATAGTAATATTTATTCATCGAAAGTGCAACATTTCGAATGGCCATGAAGGTTTCAGCAGATGTAAAGATGTTTTTAGAAGAATCAGAGACAGTTTATCTAAGCAAGTAAACTAATGTCAGGTGACAGAGTCTCTAAGATGGTATGTTTAAGATAACTCAAAATCTTCATGCAAGTTTTAGAAAATTGGCCAAAGACTCAACAGACCTCCCATAAAGGACTTCCTTTTCTCATGTGTCTTCCTAAGGTTTGTTCCTGCTTTACTGTGTGGATGTGTCAGGTTTTAAGATGACATTGATGGAAAGACATGAAAGATCCAAGTTCATGTGAAGGCATTCCTATCTCTCTGATTAGATGTTAATTTTTCAAAGGTATGTATTGATGTTACCCGAATTCTCCCCTATCAACCATAACAAATGGGAGAGAAGAATTTAATGAAATAATGTTTTAAATTGGTTTAATTAAGTTATTGATAAAAGGATTAAAACTGACATTTTCAAATATTGAGACAGAAAAACTCATTATTAAAACTTTTATCTATTTATAAGTAACAAAAAATAATTTTTAGATAAAATGATAAAAGGTCAGAAAAAAGTGCATAACTGTGGTCAGAATATCTTTTCAGTTCAAGATTAAACCTGAAAAGCTTTATCAAATAAAATTTATTAAAAGCAATCATTTTCACATTATTTCTGACTAGCAGAACCATTTCATTCAAAGACATCTAGTAAGAAAAGCTAATATATAAAACTAATGGAAATACAGCTGATCTAAATGAAGGGCTGCTGAGTCTTCTGAAGCCGTCTGTCCATTCTTGCCTTTCTCTTGCCAGAGATTTTAGCATCTTATGAGGATATTTAGGCTCTTGCAATACTCTATCAGGCTATGGTACATTGGACAAGGTAATTAGCCACTTTGCAACTCAGTTTCCTTGGCTATAGAGTGAGAAAAGAAGATTAGACTATCACTATATAAAGCAGATGACCTCTAAATGTCCCTAGTATCCCTACCTCTGAAGAAAATAGATGTAAGTGAGCACAGGGCTTTTCTAAGTCAGCTATAATATATGTATAACACATTTAATATAATATAAGCTATAATCTTTTAGACACTCACTCTTGTTCTTTCTCTCAAATGGTGAAGAATCCTAGGCAATTGCCACCTTTCATGGAATCAATGTTTCCAGATAACAGTTTCCCAGATGAAGAGACTTTCCAAAGGCAATGAAAACTTGGGGAGTGACCTTCCCAAGTCACATCATGAGATTCTGGAAGATCTGGTTAACTACGGCCTTCTGATACTGCAAACTATAGGCAATGGCTGATGCATCCTGTGTGTGGAACCAACGGAAACCTATAGTAATGAACAACTATGCCTGTCAATTGTAAAGTTTGGGAAGTAACATTATTTGCAACATGGAGAACTACACATAATAAAATGTTTAATTCACCCTTTCAGATTCTTTTCCCAGGTGTTTCTCGTCATATCTATAACACAGAACTAGCTGTAGCCATTGAACTTGTCTCATTATTATAGACATTCTCAACTTCTTAATAGTGATATTTAGAGCATCTGGGAAATGAAAAGTTGACAATTGATACTGGGGCCCCAGCGTTCCATCTTCTGAAGGGCATTTGATTTTATCTTTGAGCAGGAATCCATTCACTACTATCTTAAAGATTAAGTACCAAGGTCATTTGAGAATCAAAATAAAAGTAGTTAGACAGTGTTTGCCAACACTACTTATAATCTGAAGGAGAAGCTATCTTCACTGTAGCACTTAAGCCAATAATTGGAGTGTACTTGCCTTGATAGATTTGGATCTTTGTGAATTACCAGTCAAAATAATTTCCAAGGCTGTATTTTCTTTTGTGAAGAGAACATATTATATTTTTAAGCCTGGTAATTTTTGATTTACCAGACCCCCATCATTAAAACATAAGCCAGTGAACATCAATGAGATACATGTAATACCAATTCTATAGAAAATAATAGGATTTTCATGCTTTATATTTCTTGGTACCAATTATCATCTTGTTATCCTAAGAATTATTCAATTATTAATTTTGGATTGAATTAACATTCTCATATAGGATGTAATCAACTTTTCATTCCAGAATCTTAGTCTCATCCTCATGTGCAAACAAAAATCTAATTCCACCATTTTTTTCTTTAGATAAATATCCCACTGTAGTCTAACCCTCTTGGGATCCAATATTGTACTAGCCAGTCATTGGATTCCAGTGTACATATTAAAGTAGAATGAACAGCTCCACATAATTCAATGCACAACTGAAGGTGCCTATGCAAGGGTATCCTGGAGCCACTGCGTCTACCTGCTTTCTGCCTAGGGAAACAACATAGCTGATGGACCAGAGTGCTTTGAAAATGCTGAATGGTGGAAGAGAGTTATGAGGAGTCTTGACATGGCATGATGGTATCAAGAAAAACTGAAGTTTAAAATTAGCATGCGCTTATGCAGACAATCAACCAGACTCACCTTGCACCTATTTTTGATTAAAGAATGGATGGTGGAATTGACAGACTCAAGATGAATTGGGCATGTGACTGTTGGCACAAATGAGCGAAGTGAACATGATTTTCCTCCTGCTGTATATTGCAAAGACCTAATATCCCTGAAGCTGAGAAACAAACACAGATATAATGCCTAGTACAACTTCTTCTCTGTGATAAAATATTTTCTTGTAAAAGGAAGCATTCGTGTTTCTGAGAGTAGATACTTAATGAAACACCCCTCCTTAATTCCACAGAGGAGAAAGGATTTAGAAGATTACTACTTAATTCGCCTTACTTTGTTTGGGAGGGGGCTTTTAAAACAGAATTCTTAAACAGTAAGCTTCTATAATAGTTATTTACAAATCATTTATCTCACTCGTTTGTAAAACCAAACATTAAAATGTACCCTGAAGAGCAGCCACCAGTACCTGTGATATTGTATTAATCACCTGGAAAAGGGTTTTTGAAATGGGGTCTCCTCAGCCGTGTGTGTGTGTGTGTGTGTGTGTGTGTGTGTGTGTGTGTGTGTGTATCTCCATAAGGGAGAAAGAAACCAATTTTTTTATATAAATATTTTACAATCCAGCTGTTGTTTCCCCTCCTGGTACCCCCTACCATGGTTCCTCATCCTATTCCTCCTCCTCCCTATTCCCAAGAGAATGTTCCCTCACCACCAGATCTCTCCCATGCCTAGGTCCCTGGGGCCTTAAGTCTCTCGAGGATTTGGTGCATCCACTCCCAGTGAGGCCAGACTATGCAATCCTCTGCTGTATATGCAGAGGCTTGGGAGGAAGGCTAGGACCAGCTCCTGTATGCTGCCTGGTTGGTGGCTCAGAGTGTGGGAGCTCCCAGGTTTCCTGATTAGTTAAGACTGCTGCTCTTCCTATGCGGCTGCCCTTCTCTTCTACTTCTTCCATCCTTCCCCTAATTTAACCATAGGGTCCCAGATTTAAGTCTAATGGTTGGGTATAAGTATCTGTATCTTTCTCAGTCAGTTGCTGTTTGGGCCTCTCAGAGGACAGCCATGCTAGGTGCCTGTCTGTAAGCACATCATAGCATTACTAATAGTGTTAGGCCTTGATGTCTCCCCATGAAGTGGATCCCCAGTTGGTTGAGTCTTGCTTTTCAGCACTCCCTGCTTATCTTCTCTAAAGCCAGTGACTAGTTCTGACTCTCCACCATGTGTCTTCTGGAAATTACAATATTTATACTGGAGAGATTTGTAGCTATTGGGGATATCTAAAAAGCCTGTCCTTCCAGGTACTCTGCACTCCTAATGTCATGGGACAAAGATCTTATTGGGTTTCTCTGCCACAAAACTATCTTTTCCTTTCTTCTGATACTTGAGGAAAAGCTGTAAAATAAACTTCCAATGACACTTGCTTACCAAGCTTATCAATAAGCCCTTCACTATTTGTATCCGTTTCGTTTCTCTGAGGGCTATTATTGGGAAATATAATTTGTGAGTGTCTTTCTATCAATTTGCTTGTTGAGAACCAGTTGTGTTTTTCTGCATGTTCATAACTGTGTTTTGCTTGAGACTTCCATTTACAGGGATGCCTGCGTAGACACAATCTCAGCAGGCAGAGGTCTTGCCTTCCTCTCAAATGGCAAGCAGATCTGTTTCCTCACCAGGATGATGAAGATATTATCTCCCTTCAGACAAAGGTTGGGAAGGGTCAACTCTTTATAAAGTCAGGAGTTCTGTAAGCTTCTAATTCTCCCACTGTGAGGTGACTCACTCTACCTGGCACATCCACCTGGTCCACCCCAGGTCACCCCTATGAGACTTTGAGAGAAATAAATGGGAATGGGAATGTATGCATCCTGCTGAGCAATGGGTCATGATGAGTCCTGAGTCAGTGCCTACCAGATAGTGTCAAGCTAACATGTTCACATTAAAGGACAACTTTTACAGTTCATGAATGTTTTCACTGAGATTCTGGCCTCTCTAGATACCATGTGATCAAGTCTTATTTCTGCCACGTACAGGTGATAGATCTAGTCTCACCAAACACTAGCTTTGTCCTAAGACAAAGAATAGGACTTATTTGCTAAGAATAGGACTTATTGATTATTCTGCTCAGTTGCCATGGGAAGTTGTTAGTAACCATAGTAATTTAAACAATAGCAATGGCACTGATATATACAATTTTATTAGTAACACTAATAGCTAATCATAGTTCATTGCTTGCTAGATGTTATATGCAGTATATACCTTACCTACCTTTTTCTCCACACTTGCAAGTAAAATAGGATTATCAGTTGGTATCAGAATTTTACCTTTAACTATTGTTTAGAAAGTCCAAATAAAACCATACAGAGTTCTGTAAAGAGCATGGTGAAAGGAAGTCTGCTTTTACTTATTTGCCTGGCTTTCATACAAGGGCCTCATGAATCTTCCTCCTTGCCCATGTAACACTGTTTGTCTAGGAATTCTTTTCCCTCACTTCTGTAGATACTTCTTTGTCCTTCATGACTTTGTCCATAGGACTTTACCCTTATTCCAATCTTATTTTTTCCTTTGAGGCACGCTTACCAAGTTGTTCAGGCTGGTCTTGAACTATTCTGTAGTACATACAGGTCTTGAAATTGGAATTCTCTTGCTACAGCCTCTTCAGTAGCTGGAATTATCGGTGGATACCCATAGATTGATGTTTTGGGGGGCAGCTGCCTTAACTCCTATGATAGGAAGGAGAGTGCTTTCATAC
>JADRCD010175552.1:4757-18949 GCA_019843815.1 Montemys delectorum | reverse complement strand
TTTTTTTTTTTTTTTTTTTTCACCTTGGTACTGGTTTGCATATCTTTTGAATAATACCTTGTGTTTTGTTCCCAAGTAGTCATCTAGTTTCAGAAGTTTTAACATGGATTGTTAGAGTAATTGAGCCAGCCTAGAGTAATCAGTTGAAAACATAAAGGAAGGAAGTGGCGGTAAACTTTGTGTGGCACCCAGCACACAAAGCCGTGGTTAATTTTCATGTTCTTGCCGTGAATGGTACTGAGTCTGTAAACCTGCTAACCACTGAGGTAAAAGCTATGGTGGGAAACCGAAATCCTAATTTTAATAAGCAAGGTTGGGGGATTGGAATTGTGAGTGAACCTATTAAAAGTAAGTCAGCATGGTGGTGGTCCCTGCCTGTAATTGCAGGGCTCCACAGGCTTGAGACAGGCCCGAGAATGAGAAAGTCTGGTTTGGATTACACAGTGAGACGATGCCTCAAAGAAAAAAGTTTCTGCAAATAGTTTTAATATTTTACCAAAACAAAAGAATAAAGATAGTTTTATATATAAAAAGAGCATCAGATATTTCTAAATCTTAAAGTGGGTAGGAGTTAATGATGAGTTATTTCTGTTTTCCATTCTTTGCTATAAAATTTTCAGTGTGATAACTTGGAAATTTGGTGCTTAAAAAAATATAAGTGGGGGGCTAAGGAGGGGGAATCTGATGATTCTATTTGCCTCTGTGGGCACCAGGCACATACTTGGTGTACATATGTACATGCGTGTAAAACCCTGATGCACATACAATATAGTTTTTTTTGTTTGTTTTTATTTTTTGTTTTGTACAAAGAGAGACAGATTTCTCTTTGTAGCCCTGGCCGTCCTGGAACTTGATCTGTAGACCAAAAATAAATAAATCTTAAAAAAGAAAATGCTTGTCTTGTTGAAGATAATACTTGAATTTCAGGGCACTATTTTTAGTGTTGTCTGTCCACTTTAACCTGGTATTTCTGGTTTTAAAACTGAAGAGTTTATAGGACAGTGGTGGCATACGCCTTTAATCTCAGCACTTTGGAGGCAGAGGCAGGTGGATCTCTGAGTTCAAGGCTAGCCTGGTCTACAGAGTTCCACAACAACACAAAAACCTCAAGAGTTTACAACTTTCTTGAACTTCACTTCCTGTTTCTTTTGGGTCTCACCATAGTTTCCCAGGGACACAGTAACGAAGCTAGAGTTACCTGCTTTCTAAGCTTTCTTCCTCTGGATGGGTGTTTCTCATTCCTGTCCAGCTGAGGGGTGTTCAGAACCTTCCTCCGGTGAATGGTAAGTAGTAGATCAGAACAGCTGAGTTCTCTCATGTCTCCTCACAACAGAAATGCAGCCTGTGTCTAAGTATCCTTTAGTTCTTCTCATCCCACTCCTTTCTTTTTTGAGACAAAGTCTCTTTGTCTGGACAAAGTCGACTGTGGCCTGGAACTTACTGTGTACCTCACACTAGCTTAAAATAAAACCCAAGGTGACCCTCTTTCTCCAGTCTCCCAGTACTGGGATTATAGTAGTAAGCCATCGTGCCTGACTTTTCCTCCTGAAATGGGGTTCTCACTGTTATGCCGAGCCTGGCCTAGAACAAGTGCATTCCCAGGATGCTTGAACTCTTGAGTTCTGTCACTTATTCACAGTTTTCTTGTACTCCAAGTCTACTTGACACTGCAGTTCTCAGCAATTGAGAGGAAAAGCACTGATTAGAAACTCCACATATGCTAACTTTCTTACAGGAAGAAGAAAGATGGAACATTTCTAGACCTTCCGTGTTTTTTGTCTCTTTAGGAATAATTAGCTTTGTCACATTGACTTTGAATTAGAAGACTAATAAATGTGTGCACGGTGGACCAGCCATAAATGACACTAGATAGTAAAAATGAAAGCTATTCTGGAGCTAGGGCATGTACGACCTAGTGGTAGAGTACTTGTCTGGTATACAGGAGGCTCTTGGTTCCAGACCTCCTACCCCCCACCCCCAAGCAAAAAACCAAAAGAACACTGCCATCAAAACCAAAACAGTTCTCATTGATTGTAGAGACAGTATGGAAGAAGGTATTCCATTTCACTGAATTGTGGAAGGAGGGCCACAGTCTGCCCTCAGGAGTACAGCCCCAGCAGTTCTTTCTAACCATAGGATGGTACATGCTAACCATGGGACGATAGCTGTTATCCTGGAGTTGAGAGAGAGCTGTTGGCAGCTGATATGGATCTCGGTGTTAGACTAAGAACTGTTTTATACAGACTTTGGTAGATTGGGCTGGATTAAAATTCTAAGGTCCTTTACTTGGGCAACTTTGGGAAATTTTCTGTTAGTTGCATTTTCATTTATTTATTTTGTGAGTGGAGGGAGTATGCGCCTGTATTGGCATGTCCGTGGAGGTCGGAGTACAACTTGCAGGAGGTGATTCTTCAACTGTGTGGGTTCTGGGATGGAACTAAGGTGGTGAAGCATGGCATCAAGAGTCTTAGCCAGGGAGCCATCTCTCCAGCTCTCTACTTCTATATTTTTCTGTTAAATGGGAAGATTAAGAAGTAGGGTACTTCTCCCTTTCCTGTCTCTTATCCTTGTTTTTTACTTTCTATTGCTTCTGTTACTTGTGAGCCCAAAATATCAAGTAGAAAAATCCAGAAATAAACAGTTCACAAGTTTTTTTTTTTTTAAGATTGTTCATATTTTCTCCATGACTTTTTTCTTTAAAGATTTATTTATTTTATGTATGTGAATACATGTCTTCAGATACACCAGAATCGGGCATCAGATCCCATTACAGATGGTTGTGAGCCACCATGTGGTTGCTGGGAATTGAACTCAGGACCTCTGAAAGAGCAGTCAGTGCTCTTAGCCACTGAGCCATCTCTCCAGCCCCAGTTCACAAGTTTTAAATAAGCTATTATAATGTGTTGCTCTAGTTGCTCATTTATCATCATCATCATCATCATTGTCATCATCATCTAAGTTATTGTTAATCTTTTGCTGGACTTAATTCGTAAATTTAATCTTATCATTGATACATGAGGAAAACATGGTATATTTGGGACCTGGGACTATTTGCAGTTTCATGCATTTTGGGGAGCTGTTGGAATGTGTCTCTGCCCCGATTAGCTGGGAGGCTGGTAGGGACAGAAGCCATATTGTAAGCACCACACGAAGGCAGGGGGCCAGAAGAGAAGACAGCAGAGGTAAACCTCAGACTTGAGATCTTGGTCATTAGTTGACTAGACACGACAGCTTTAGATTTTTTTCCCCTGGAGAAGAGGATACTACATTGGGCTATCTCACAACTCTTTCCTACTACAGACCCCTCCCTTTCATTAGAAATCTGTATTTGAGGTCTCTCCCATGCCCATGTGGGGTTCAACCCCAGGGCATCATGCATGCAAGGCAGGCACTGTAAGTAAGTAAGGAGTGAGGCTGTCACCCTAGATCGCAAGCCTGATGAATTGTGCTTGCCTGGCTCTAGCACTGTCAATAACTAAATAACCCCGAAAGTTACGTGAAGGAGAGATTGCAGTTAATGTTCTTTCTGGAAGTAAAGTAAAAGGTGCACATACGTGTAAGAGTGGTGGAGAAGTAGAAAAATAATCTGGAAAAATGTCAGGTGTCCTTGATTTAGCAATGTGTGTTGGCTACATCTCTCATGAGGTACTTTTTTTGGGGGGGGGGGTGATGCAAGGGGAGGTTTGCACACATGGAAAAAAGACCCTGTGCACAAGGAGTGTGTACAGGGGTGCAAGTCACAGACTAGAAGCTTATTGGAATTTAGTTTTCACTGATGATTCTTTTTTTCAGACAGGAAGTCACTTTTTAACCTGGAGCTCATTATGGGATCAAGACTGATCTTAAACTCTTGGCAATCCTCCTGCCTCAGTTTCTTCAGTGCCTTAATTACAGGTGTATACTACCATGTCTGGCTTCAATGATTATCTTTCCTAATACTCCTGTCCTTGAATACATATGTGTGTGCCGATATGCAGGGATGTGTGTGTGTGTGTGTAATTTGAGACAAATGTATATTCTTTGATGTAAGTAGAATCATGTTTCATTTGCTTTTGTGATCTTCCTTTATAGTTTTGTGTTGGGATTATCTTTCAATATCAAACCGATGTCATTCTTTTTAACACTAGTGAACTGTTCCATAGTGTTAATGTGTTATGTTTTATTTTACTGTTTTTCATTCATAATTCATAGAATTTTTAGATGTTTTTGTTTTCCTTCAAACACATTGCTAAACATGCTACAATGCATAGATCCCTTCCCTGTTCTCTGCTCATACAAGTGATCACCTAGTCCCACCTGTCAGTCATGCTGTAGTCAGGAGAGTGGCTCTGCTTTCTCCAGCACCGGGCATTGAGTGAGTCTGTAAGCAGTAGATGCTATGGTAGCTGCTTAAGTATCAGTGTTACTCAACAAAAAGGTAGCTTATTTTAATCTACATTAGTAAGGTTAGGTATCTTTTCCTATCATTTATTTGTTCACTGGTTCAGTTTTTCAAGTAAAGAATAGGATAGAAATTAATCACTACAAGACATGAAATCACAGAAATAGGAAACTTGGCTGGGCAAGGTGGCTGGCACAGTGTTTGGTGGTAGAGGTAGAAGGATCAGAGTTCACGCTCATCCTTGGCAAGCCTGGGCTTTAAAAGACCTTGTCTCAAAAACAAAACAAAAACCAAACCAACTATCCAAAAACCCAACAAGATTAAGAACAGGAACAACAACCCCTCCAAAAACAACAAACAACAAAACAAGAAGCAATTCAGAGGATGATCTCCATGCAGCATATATAGTTTAGGGCTTCTTTTTGAGTTAGGATCTCACCAGGTAGCCCTGGATAGCCTGGAACTGAGACATCTGCTCTACCTTCTGATTGCTGGGATTAAAGGGGCTTGCATGCCACACCACACTCAGCTACAACTCCTTAAGTGGAGTTTCCTTGTAAAACTGCTACCCTAACAAGCCATGTTTAAAAATTCACTTAAATACAGACAGATGAGGGCTGGTGAATGGCTCAGTGGAAGAAGGGGGACGCTTGCTGCCGACCCTCATGACATTAGTTCAATCTCTGGAATGCTCCCTGGAAAACACATGTTGGAAAGGAGAGAACTTACTCCCAGAAGCTGTCCTCTGACGTCCATTCTTCCACCATGGTACACATGTACGTCCCCTCCTCCTAGTAAATAGTAAAATGTAGAGAGCAATAAGACTAGTCAGTCAGGATGCTGTCAAGCCTGACAGCCTGCAGTGTGGACATTGTCAAGCTTGATGGTCAGTTTGATCTCTGGGACCCACATGGTGAAAGAGAGGACCAACTTATTCTTTGACTTCCATGTGTGCTGTGGCATGCATACCCTCTGCCCCTGTCCCCACCCCAATACATACATAAATAACATAATAAAAATTTTAAAATGTAGAGAGATGGTAAGACATACCAAAAAATCACATACAACAATCAGCTTTAGGCTTCAGTTGTCCAGTCTTGGACTGAACTTGCAAAATGTCTTATTTGTAGTCTTCAGTTTCCTTTATCAGCTTTCTATCTGTGTTCATTGCTCATTTTCCTATTATATATTTCTGTTTCTATTTTTTATTTCTGAGAGTGGTTTGGATATTGTGGCATTAACCTTTTTGTTTGCTTGGGTATCTATTTTTTCTGAAAGGGAAATTTTAAAACTTATGAGAAGAAATTTACTAGTGTTTTCTGGCAAATTGTTGGTGAAGTTGATGAATTTACCAAAAAATTAAGGGCTTTTCATTTAGCGTGTGATCCAGGGGACACATTCATAATTCAGTGGTGCGTATTCCATTGGCAGCATCAAGACATGCTTTTAGTTAGATGTAAGTTAGAGTGAGTGAGACACCCTCCGGTTAAGCTCCTCCCTTGGCTCCATCCTTTGTTCTCTGGCACACAGAAGAAAGCAGTAGCCAGCTGAGCTTTCTTCCTTAACCTCAGATAAGGATCTGAGATCCCACTGGTGCTGGGAACAGAATAAATGCTGTGCCTCGTTAAGCAGGCTGTGTTGGTGAATATTTCCTCAGATTTATGAAGAATGGCCTGTGCTGAAGGAGGCCGGTGGGTTGAAGGCTTGTTTCTAGTCTAGGTCATCACTGTGGGACAATTGGGAGGCTTGGATTCAAGTCCCTTCTTTGTTGCATATCACTGGGTGACTGGTCAAGTCTTGAGCCTCAGTCTTTTTATCTGTGATATAGCTGTGAAATAGCTTGATGGCTTACACTTGTAATGCCAGCACTTAAGAGGTGGAGGCAGCAGGATTGCCATGAGTTTAAGGTCTGCACAGCAAGACCTAGACTCAAATTCAAACTCAAACCAAACAAAAACAGAAAGAGTGGACTTTGATTATCATTATTAAAATATTAAGCCAGGCGATGGTGGTGCACGCCTTTAATCCCAGCACTTGGGAGGCAGAGGCAGGCCGATTTCTGAGTTCGAGGCCAGCCTGGTCTACAGAGTGAGTTCCAGGACAGCCAAGGCTACACAGAGAAACCCTGTCTCAAAACAACAACAACAACAACAACAAAAAAACTACAAAAAAAAAAAAAAAAGTTTTACTATTAAGAACTCACTCAGCTGTTATTGAAAGCCTTGTAGATATTGATCAGCATGTACTGTGGGTATGCAGTGAGGGTGAGATGTTGGCTCTGTTCTCAGAATGTCTGTCTGGTCTTGTGAAGCAGTGTAGTGTGAGTCATAGATGGCTTGGGAGACCCAGCTTGAGAAGGGACTTTGGGGATTTAGGAAGAGCTAGTACTTTAGAAATGGAGCTGGGTGGACCTCACTCAGGAAAGGGGAGCTGCAGGGTTTGCCTGAGATCAAGCGAGAGAACTTGCTTGGCTGGGTTTGGAGTATTTGTATAGTCATAGGAAAAGCTAAGGCTGGAAAGGTAAAGTGAGCTGGCTTGCGGGCAGACTTACGTGTGGAGCTCGGGTATTTCACCGGCTTCTAGTTCTGTAAGCTGTTGGTGACCTTCAGACAGTGTAAGTAGCACCGGGAGAATTTTTTGGTAGAAGTGTCTAGGATGGTAATTGATTGTACTTGGACTGAAGTGAGATTTTTTTGGTTTTGTTTTTTGTTTTTGTTTTTTTTTTTGGGGGGGGGGTTGAGGCTGAATAGAATGAAGATAATTTAAAAGAAGCAGGTAAGACATAGCAGGGATAAGCAGGGGGAAAGGCTGTTGGCAGAAAGGGAAAATGACTCCATGTGGAAAGGGGGCAGAACTTAGTGGACAATGCCTTTAAGGCAGGGCATGGTCGAGGTAGGAAGTTGGTCATCCTGACTCTTTGTTAGGAGGGATTTTCTGGGAACTTGCCATTAGCCTGAAACTTTATAAATCAGACAGGAATTTTCATGTTTTAAAAAAGACCACTCATGAATTACAATTCTGTAATTGTGCCAATTCAGATAAGTGTTTGGAATAGAGAGCCCCACCCCCTTTTCTCAGTGCTGAATCTTGCCCATTGCGCACATCCTGTAAAGGGAAGCTGTGTGTGACTTTCAAAGAACCCTTTAGAATCTCTACATCTTTGGGAGGGAGGGTGGTGAACTTTCAGTAATTCTCTCTCTCTCTCTCTCTCTCTCTCTCTCTCTCTGTGTGTGTGTGTGTGGGTGTGTGTGTGTGACACTATTTAGTTGCTCACCATCCTTGATTTTGTTTTTATGATAGCCAGGGAAAAATGCTTAAAAGGATAAATGCCAGCCACGCACAGCGGCCACTCACACACGGAATCAGTGCCTCAGAGCAGAGGCACTCTCTACAGGGCCAGCAGCAGGCTGCCATGAAGGGCTTAGAGAGATGAGTTTCTGGCATGGATGTGGATATTTTCTTGTGTAACAATGATTTATTCTTCAGACTAGAGGACTGGGAACAAAGTTGCTTAGCAATCATGTGGGTGCTAAAAGAATGGCCTTTGGAGGAGCAGGCATTTGAAGTGGGATAAATTCAGCTTTTTCAAGCAACTTGTAAAGACTCTAATAGGAGCAGCTCATGGCAATTCTTTTACAAATTAGGGACTTGTAGTCTTTTTTGCTTCTGCTTGCTTTTGTTTGATCTTCTTTTCTGCTTTCTCTTGTGGAGAAAGGGCTAGTGCTTGGGGCATGGTTTCCTCACAGGCCTGTGCTGGAAGAAGAAGGTTTCCAGACCGGGAATGGTTCTTGGTTTGCAGTAGTTCTTCACCATGGGGTTAGTGCCAGGCATTTTGCTGGGTCTGGGGAACTACTAAGGGAGCACTACCCACCCCTGCAGTTCAGACACAGCATGCACACACGTGTCTTTGGAGTTACCATTTCATAGACAAGGCAATCTACCAGCAGAGAGAAGGTGGTACACCAAGGAAAGAATCCAGAGTGAGCAGCTTGGGTTCTAACCCCAGTTCCTGACATGCAAGATTGAGTTGAGGCACATCTTCTAATATTTACACTCAACATCTTCACCTGTAAAAGTAGCTACTTTTCTTGCAGTATCTAAAGTGCTTGGTGTGGATCTACTCTAAAGGGCCCAGGTTGCTGTGGAGGTTTATGAAACTTTCCAATCTCTTTCACCCCACTGCCTCCCCACCTTTTTTTTAAAACCAAGACAGGGTTTCTCTGTGTATCCCTCTTGGCTGTCTTGGAACTCCTTCTGTAGATCAGGCTGCCTGGAACTCACAGAGATACACCTGTCTGCCTTCTAGTTCTGGGATTAAAGGTGAGTGCCACTACCTGGCTAACTTTCCAATCACCAGCTTGTATTTTGGGCATCGGAATTTTTCTTTTTTTTCTTTTTTTTTTTTTTAAATAAAGTGTGTATGTGGTGTATGTGTGTGTACATGTGCGTGCATGCGTGCAGTGTGTGTGTGCACATGTGCGTGCATGCGTGCAGTGTGTGTCTATGTGGTGTATGTGTGCGTGCATGCGTGCAGTGTGTGTGTGTGTGTACATGTTTGTGCATGTGTGCGGTGTGTGTTTGTGTATGTGGTGTATGTGTGTGTGTACATGTGTGTGCATGTGTGCGGTGTGTGTGTGTGTGTGTGTGTGTGTGTGTGTGTGTGTGTAAGCCAAAGGAGAACCTCAGGTATCATCTTCAGGAGTGTTGTTTACCTCTTTTGAGACAGGATCCTTCATTGTCCTGGTGGGCACAGATTAGGCTTGACTAGCTGGCCAGCCGGCCCCAGGGATTTCTGCCTGTCTGCCTCCCCAGTGCTGAGGTTACAAGTGGCACCAGACACTTGCATGGGGCTGGCAATGGAGCTCAGGTCCTGAGAAGCAAGCCAGTTTATTGACAGAGGAACTTCCTAAGCTCTAAATTTTGATTTCTTTATACATTTTTAAATTAAAGAAAACGGAGATGTTGTCTAGGTCTTTAAAAAATCGTTGATGAAAGTTTTAAAGATAATACCCCTTTAGAAAGTTTTCCGCTTATTTTGTATTGTTTTGTTGTTAATCTTTTTGAAGACTATGTTTTCTCAGCCTTACTGTATAATTAAAAATAGCAACAATAGCAAAGCTGATCTGTTGATCTAAATTATAGCTCTTTTTGCAGAATTAACTCATGAGTTTGGATTAATAATCATTGTGGTTTTGTCTTCCAAAGTTTAGACTAAGCCCATCTCCTCATTTTATATTGGGGGTACTGGGTCTCCTCC
The DNA here is from genome assembly GCA_019843815.1 of Montemys delectorum. Taxonomy (NCBI): domain Eukaryota; kingdom Metazoa; phylum Chordata; class Mammalia; order Rodentia; family Muridae; genus Montemys; species Montemys delectorum. The sequence continues at coordinate 9,311 of JADRCD010175552.1, read as the reverse complement.
ACAGCACTCTTACTATATATATAGCATGAGTAAGTACAGAAGGGCTGTTTTTTTAAAGATTTATTTTATTTATTTATTTATTTTTTATTTTATGTGTATGAGTATACTGTAGCTGTACAGATGGCCATGAGCCATCATGTGTGTGGCTGCTGGGAATTGAACTCAGGACCTCTGCCGGCCCCACTTGCTCTGCCCCCGCTTGCTCCGGTGTAATTCACTGTAGCTGTCTTCAGACAACACCAGAAGAGGGCGTCCAATCTCATTACAGGTGGTTGTGAGTCACCATGTGGTTGCTGGGATCCGAATTCAGGACCTTTGCAAGAACAGTCAGTGCTCTTACCCGCTGAGCCATCTCGCCAGCCCCGGAAAGGTTGTTAAGAAAACTCCACAGCAGTGGGAAGTAAACACAGCCATCCTTGCATCTGTTCATCTGTCCAATGAGAATGTCTAGAGCTCTCATCCAAATCTTCAGGGTCATTGGACCAAACTATGCATCTCCACATACAAACAGCAAACAGACCTTTTTTCTTTTTCTTTTTTTTAAAGATTTGTTTATTTATTTTATGTATATGAGTACATTGTAGTTGTACAAATGGTTGTGAGCCATCGTGTGGTTGTTGGGAATTGAACTCAGGACTTCTGCTTGCTTGGCCCCGCTTGCTTGGGCCCCACTCACTCTGGCCCAAAGATTTATTTATTATATGTAAGTATAATATGTATGTAGCTGTCTTTGGACACACCAGGAGAGGGCGTCAGATCTCATTACAGATGGTTGTGAGCCACCATGTAGTTGCTGGGATTTGAACTCATGACCTTTGGAAGAGCAGTCCCACTGAGCCATCTCACCAGCCCCCCTTTTTCTTTTTTTAAAAGTAGGACAGACAGATTTATTAGGGAAAATGAGACGTCCTAGTGTGGGAGGGGTTCTGTGGGAGAAACACCCAGGAACAGCATTCTTTTCAGAGAACTGAAAACTCAAGTTTACTAGACAGTGCTGGACAAGAGATTATGAAACCCATACATAGTTCTGGTCTCAGTTCTGTGTACTAATGTTAGTCAAGAAAATTCAGCTTAATTTCTTTGAGCTAATACTTTCTATTTATAAGATGAAAAGGATGGTGTCCAGGGCCCATGGCAGGACTTGGAGAATCTGTGAAACTCAGATGCAGGAAATAGGGCAGGTATGGGAGAGATTGGTAGCTTTTTGTTTTCTGAGGGCTTTACTTTTTTTTTTTTTAATTTAATCTTATTTTTAAAAATATTTAAGAAAAATTTTATTAGGTTTATTCATTTTTTTTTGTGTGTGTGAATGACTTAGCTGCATACATGTCTGTGTACCATGTGTGTGCTTGGTGCCAGAGAAGGCTAGAGAGGGCATCAGATCCCTTGGAACTGGAGCTATAGATGATTGTGAACTACCCCGTAGGTGTTGGGCATCTAACCCAGGTCTGCAAAAGCAATGAGTACTCTTAACTTCTGAACTGTTTCTCCAAGTGGAGAGCTTTGCTTTAATCAGCTATTTTTACATCCTATTCCTCCAAACGGTATGCTTTCTGTTTGCCTCTTGCTACTCAAAAGTCACCCTTTTTTATCCTTATTTATTTATTTTTAAGAAGGTGTGGAACCTCAAGTCTCAAATATCTCAGCTGACTTTGAACTCAGTAGTTGGCTATGGATGACTTTGAACCGATTGTCCTGTCTCCACATCTAAGTGCCAGGATTATAAGCATGTGCCACTGTGCGTAGTGTATGCCATGATGGGCATCAAACCCAGGGCCTTGTGCATGTTAGCAAAGCATTCTGAAACAGAGCTGTATCTCCAGACCCCCACCCACTTACCTTAAAGAGTGTGTGTGTGTGTGTGTGTGTGTGTGGTTTATGTACACATGGGTGCATGTGCTTTGGTGGCTCAAAGTTAATGCTAGGTATCTTCCTTAATTGCACTGCACTCTGATCCCAGAACCAATTCCAGCTAGTATATCCAGGTGGGATATCCGCTCCCAGCTTTCCCCCAGAGTGCTGGGGTCACAAGCTGCTGCCATCCCTGCTCTCCACAGGGCAGGGGTTACAAGCTCATGTGTGCACACTTGCTTTAAATCCTGGGTGCCAGGATGTGCTCCTGTGAGCAGCAAGCTCTCTGAACCATCTCCCAGGCCATGGTCTTTTATCTTTCTTTCTCTCTCTCCCTCCCTCCCTCCCTCCCTCCCTCCCTCCCTCCCTCCCTTCTTTCTTTCTTTCTTTCTTTCTTTCTTTTGCACTTAAGCAAAAGGAGAGGTGCAGAGTAGGGTGTAGTTCCGAGTTAGAGTGCTTGGTTAGCCATGTATAAAGCCCTGGGTTCAAATCTAAGAACAGGAAACAATAAACTAGACAACAAAAGCAAAGAACTTTTTTTTTTTTTTAAAAGGAGCTGCTGTGAGTCCTGTCTTCTGTCCCTGGCCTCCCATCAACCAAATCCTTTCCCTCACTGTTAATAGTTTCCTGTGTATTCCTTTGGAATTCCTTATTTTTCCTCCCTTTTCATTTATCTTGTGACACTTGAATATTATATACCCTTTAAAAATGTGTTTTATCTTGGAGTTATTTCCCTGTCAGTACATAGTGAGCGTCATCATGATTTTGACGTTTTATAGACATATCATAATTTAACCAGTGGTTGGGGATTTTTACTTGGTAAAGTCCCGAGTGATTTTTATGTTTAGACGGTCTTTGAGCCTGATATGGGAACTTTTCTTTGTCATTTTAAAGCACTTTACTTGAAACTAATCCTTACAAACCTCTATGGGGTAATATAGGGTATACTTGGTAGATAGAAGAAGAAATAATATATTTAGGTTTTTGCTGACTATGGTGTGCAAGGCTTCATGACATCCCTACCGTGTTCCCTTCAGAGGCTCCCCTGGAGAGTACAGGGTCTGAGCAACACAGCCACTCAGCCTGCTCTGTAGGACAAGTCGGCATCTGCATTGATGCACTCACGACCATTAGTAAATTGACTTCCTTAAAATTGATAGAGCGTGCACAAAGGATCTCCACACAGATGAAGCTTTGAGAAACAAAACCAGCATAGAAAGGAGATATGCAAATGTTCTATTTATAGATTAAAACTTTTAATCTTAAAAATCCTAACTGAAATAGGTGTATGCAGAAGTTGACTTCCTTAGTGAAATTGAAGGTGCTTATGTAGATGAATGTGGCTCCCTCTCTCCCTCCCTCCCCACCTATTTCTCTGTATAGCCCTGACTGACCTTAAACTCAGATACACCTGCCTCTGGGACTAATGGACTAAAGTGCACAGCCATGTCTAGCAAATGTGGCAAAGAATAGTTAGCACAGCTTTGCCTTTGTAATGTAACATGTTCAGTGTTCAGAGTTGCTTGAATTTTAATGTAAATTAAAACTTGAGACAGGTGAGTTTACTAATTCTCTCATGAGTGCTCAAGTGTGCACTTAGGTTACTGTACCACAGCAGTAGTCCTTTGTGTGTGCGTGCTCTGGCATAACAGCTCTCCTCCTCCTTCTCTACCCCCTCCCCCACTCTCCTTTTGCCGAGGATGTAAACCAGGGCCTCTGGACACTAGGCAAGCACTCTACCACTGAGGTGCATCTCTAGCTCCTAGCCTTCTTTTTCTTGTATATCTATGAATATTTATCCTTTTTGGTTTTGAGATTGGGATGTGCCAGTCTGGCCTGAAACTTGTTGTCCAGTCTGACCACAATCTCAGAGTCTTCTGCTGGAGCTTCCCAAGGGCTAAGTGCTGGGATTACAGATGTGCTATGACCGTCTTGTGTCTTTATACTGATGCCAAACAGCCTAAAGTCGTAACAACTTAGACATACTAGTACACTTAAAGATTACAAATTAATACTTGATATATTTATATATTAATATGGTTCTCTCTAGTAAATGAGAAATGTTGAGTCCAGAACAACCGTGTCTTGTCTAGGTCAAATACCTTCTCCAAAATGCTTTACATTTGATAGTTTCTCTAAACAAATTCTCATGGCAAAGCAGCTTGACAAGGGGAAAAGTTTAATTGTGAATGCATTCTATTGTGCCTGCTCCCCTTTCCTCCTTAATGTTAGTTAATAAAAATTGACAAGGAGTATTTGTTCTCAGACCTTCATGCAGGTAATATATAAACTTGATTGAAGTGAAACAGATCTTGGAAAAAAGGAGTGAAAAGACTTGAGCCATACCCTGTGTTTGGTAGATTCTTCTCATCTCCTTTTACTCACAGCAGGGAGCAGCATGTTGTGTTCACACGATTAAGGTGTTGCATGGTGGTAAGTGGGTGTCTTCACATTGTTTTTTTTTTTTTCCCTCCTCTTAGGTCCTTTCCCATAACCTGTGCACAGTGCTGAAGGTTCCACATGACCCTGTTGCCCTCGAGGAGCACTTTAGGGATGACGATGAGGGGCCCGTCTCCAATCAGGGCTACATGCCATATTTAAACAAATTCATTTTGGAAAAGGTATGATGCTAACCCTTCTCACCCACAGCGTTGTGTGTGTGTGTGTGTGTGTGTGTGTGTGTGTGTGTGTGTGTGTGTGTGT
>JADRCD010175548.1:19802-39714 GCA_019843815.1 Montemys delectorum | reverse complement strand
GAGAGAGAGAGAGAGAGAGAGAGAGAGAGAGAGAGAGAGAGAGAGAGAGAGATGTTTGATGGTCAACTGCATTGGATTAAGGAATCTTCCAAGCATCCAGGATCTAACTGGGTACACCATTAGAAGTGCCCAAGTGCCCGTTAGGGCATTTCCACAGAAGAAGAATTGAGGGGGGAGACTCGCTGTGTGCAGAACCTTCTCATAGGCTAGGATTCTCACTTTTACAAAAAGGAAGGAGAAAGCCCCCGCAGTAGTGCACCCAAGAGTCATGCTGGCACCTGCCTTTCTCTGCTTCCTGACCCACCAGGAGAGAGCAAGCTCTCACCTCAACACTACAAACCAGCTGCCATGCCATCCAGCTGTGAAGGACTGTACCCCAAACTGTGAGTCAAAATAAAACCCTCCTCTTTTAAGTTGCTTCTTTAAATACAATACAGCCTCAGTATTTACCAGAAACTGATAAATGCTTCAGATCATCTATAGATGACTTATAATGCCTAATGTAATCGAAATACTATGTAAAAATTTTGTTCCATTGTATTGTTTAGGAAATAATGACAAGGGAAAAGTCTCCACATGTTCAGAATAGAAGGAATTTTAAAAATACTTCAAGATTTATTACATTTATTCATTTTTATTTGAAGTTGTGTGTGCATGTGTGTGTATGTGTGTATGTGTGTTGTGTACACACCATTAAGTGCCTATGCCATGGAGTAGGGGAGCATGAATAATCAACAGTGCACATGTGAAGTCAAAGGAGAACTTGCAGAACTGGTTCTTCTACCACCTGGGGAGCAGATAGCAGACTCAGATGGTTGAGCCTGGCAGCAAGCACCTTTACCAATTGATTGAGCAACTGCACCTGCCTTTAAAATATATGTTTCAGTCTGAGGTTGTTGCACCCATAAATGCAGAACCCACAGATGTGGAAGGCAAAGAGTACGAATAGTTTCTTTTGATAGTTTCAACTATGGCTACTGTCTTAGTCAGGGTTTCTATTCCTGCACAAACATCATGACCATGAAGCAAGTTGGGGAGGAAAAGGTTTATTTGGCTTACTTCCACATTGCTGTTTATCACAAAGGAAGTCAGGACTGGAACTCAAGCAGGTCAGGAAGCAGGAGCTGATGCAGAGGGCTTGGAGAGATGTTTCTTACAGGCTTGCTTCCCCTGGCTTGCTCAGCCTGCTCTCTTATAGAACCCAAGACGTCCAGCCCAGGGATGGCACCACCCACAAGGGGCCCTACCCCCTTGATCACTAATTGAGAAAATGCCCCACAGCTGGGTCTCATGGAGGCACTTCCCCAAGGGAAGCTCCCTTCTCTGTGATAACTGCAGCCTGTGTCAAGTTGACACACAAAACTAGCCAGTACAATTGACCCCTTGTCAACTTGACACAAAAACACATCCCTATTAAGCATTAACCCTTATGTTCTTATTTATCCCCAAGATCTAAAGTCCCACAGTCTTTACATATTAAAACTTTAATCAATTTAAAATGTCCAATATCTTTTAAAATTCAAGATCTCTTAATTGTGGGCTCCACTAAAATACATTCTTCCTTCAAGAGGGAAAAATATCAGGGCACAGTCACAATCAAAAGCAAAACCAGTGTCTGGGATCCAACTCAAGATCTTCTGGGCTCCTCCAAGGGCTTGAGTCACCTCTCCAGCTCTGCCCTTTGTAACACACATCTTGTCTTCTGGGCTCCAGATGCCTGTACTCCACTGCTGCTGCTGTCCTTGGTGGTCATTGCATGGTACTGGCATTCCCAAAACACTGCTGTAACTAGGCTTTACCAATAGCCTCTCATAGACTGTCTTTACGGTGCCAAGCCTCAACTCCTTTGCATGACACCTTTAGTCCTGGGCCATCAATTACAAACTGAGGCTGCACCTTCACCAATGGCCTTCCATGACCTCTCACTGTGCCAAGCCTCAGCTGCTCCTCATGACCCCTTCGTGCTGTCAAAACCAGTATCACCTGGATGACTCTTACACATTACCAAGTCCTGTTGCAGCACAAGGTACAACCTTGGCTATTTCTGGAACACAGCCTCTTTGTGCTCTCAGAAAACACTTCCCAGAAGATGTTACCTCAATGATGCTGGTCTCTTCTTAATCACCGCTAACTTCTTAGCTCCAGTTAACCAGCATAAATAGTCCCAGTAATGCAAAGTTCTCTCTTTAGTAGTTCTGGTATCTGTTAATCACAGCTGATATTTCAGCCCCAGCTAACCAGAACCACAGAATCTTCACAATCAAAACAACATGGCCTTGATAAGAGTCTTTAATCTTCCCTCTGAAATTTATAAGCCAGGCCTCCCTCCATCTTCTGCACTGTCCTCAACTTGATCTTCCAAGCTCCCACAGACATTCCAGAGAGTTCTTAACAAACAGTGGCTCTTCTAGCTCAAAGTTTCAAAGTCCTTCACAGTCCTCCCCAAAACATGGTCAGGTTGTCACAGGAATACCCCACTCCTGGTACCAATTTGTCTTAGTCAGGGTTTCTATTCCTGCAAAAACATCATGACCATGAAGCAAGCTGGGGAGGAAAGGGTTTATTCAGCTTACTTCCACATGGCTGTTCATCACCAGAGGAAGTCAGGACTGACTGGAACTCAAGCAGGTCAGGAAGCAGGAGCTGATGCAGAGGCCATGGAGTGATATTCCTTACTGGCTTGCTTCTCCTGGCTTGCTCAGCCTGCTCTCTTATAGAACTCAAGACTTCCAGCCCAGAGATGGCACCACCCACAAGGGGCCCTACCCCCTTGATCACTAATTGAGAAAATGCCCCACAGCTGGGTCTCATGGAGGCACTTCCCCAACTGAAACTCCCTTCTCTGTGATAACTGCAGCCTGTGTCAAGTTGACACACAAAACTAGCTAGAACAGCTACCAACAATAAATGAGTCATAACAAAATGAATAAAATAAATAAATAAATTTTTATAGGAAGTTCAAGGGGCTCAAAAAATAAATGTTAATAGTTAAATGCACATTATCATGTGGTTTACTTGAAGACAATGTATCAGTAAATTATACAAGTAAATTATACATGCAAGATTATTATTTATATTTAATATTTTCTTAGTAAGGTTACACAAGAAAAGATCATGTGGCAAATTATAAATATCTGGTGTTATATAAATAAAAAAACAATCTCCTAGACCACCAAGCAACAGCTTATGAAACTAATGCTGCTTGGACTGAAACCTGATAGAATAAACCTTGTTTTATATTTCAATGTGTACAGTGTGGATAGGTTCATGACATACATCTCTAGGAGGCAGTGAAGTATGCCCAGGATTTTGGACTGCCTTCTAAACACTGAATTTCTTCCAGGGATGAGTTGGAAGTCCTGGCTCGAGGGTGCTGCAGTGGCTTGTCTAGGCTGATTCCTCCCTATATGGTGGCAAATACCTTGATGTGATGCCACCGTGCTTTGATTTCTGTCCCAAGTTTCTTAAGAGAATATGTGTGGTTTCTATAATAACTTGGCTTGCAGCTCAGTCTGTTTCCAGAAGTTCTTTGTTGTCCTTGCTACATATCTTGGGAAACTCCTCTGTGTCCCACTGACTTTCCACACACCCACACTATGAGAGTCTGATCTTCCTTTTTCTTCTTTCTTTTTTCTTTATCATCTAGGTGATACATGGGGCTCTCCTTGCACCGCTTCTGCCCACGCTGGAAATCTGGTGTGCCACACGTAGCTTGCCATTGCACTAGTAACCCTTGCTTGGCATTTGCCTAGAGTTGGATTGGTCAGCGCTGCTCTCCTACTGCTCACAATGACAGCTGCAGTCTGCTTTGAGGCGGAGTCCTGGCTTCTATTCTTAACTCTTTCCTTGGAGAGAGAGCTATTTATGTGCCCCTTGATTAGCCAAATCATTTGATCAGAAGGATGTGGCTTCCTGGAAGCTTGCATTAGGCAGAACCTAATTCAGTGTGGATGAGAAGACATGGCTGCCATGTGGAAACGTCTTTCACTATCCGCGGATTCTCTCAGCTCCTACCCTTCAGGGATGTGCAGAGGAATCTCACTGTAAACTTTCCAGTACTTCCGAAGGATATTTGGAATTCACTGTTAAATATGCTCCTTGCTCTCCTCAGTCTACCGTGTCAAACCACAATGCCTCTGTGATAAGTCAAATGTGAAATCCTTCAACAAACATCACAGTAAGAGATAGTGCAGCTGTGCACACAGTTACATAGAAATAAACTGGAAAAAGTAGAGCTAGGCATCTTTCTTCTGTCGTCTTCTATACTTACCTGCCCCTCCATATTAGATAATTAAGAGTACAGCTCGACAGCTATTTATACTTGAAGAAAGAACCCTCAAAGCCATTGTTTCTCTGTTCCCCTCCTGCTGACGGCTTCCCTAACCCTCCATCCTACCACCCTGAATCTGGTCCAGCCTCTGGGAGGGTTCCCATTTTGGCCTCGCACACCTCTTCTAAGGCTACTCTTCCCTGAAGCCGAGGAAGAGATACTTTGTCAAACAACAGAGCCCGGAAGAAGCAGCCAGATGCTGTTAGACCCCACAAACTGCGGCCACTTAAGAGAAAGCAAAGTTTTAGTCACTCTGCCAGATGGAAGGAGGCTGGCCTGAGGTGGGGTTCTTTTTGTCTTTTACCTTTTTCCTCCATGCTGAGATTTTATAGTCTATATGCAAAAAGAAAGGAAAGTGGGCAGAGTTCATTTACTTTTGAAATGATTAATGATAGTAACAAATTAGGAATCTCTTAGTTACTTTTCTATTGCTATGATAAAATATCATGACCAAGGCATTTTTTTTTATGAAAGAAATTGTGTCATTTGCCTTTTAGTTTTGGAACACATCTACAAGCTAGGGACCAAGTATTCAAATAAAGGAGTCTATGGGGGCTATTCTTATTCAAAGCACACATTTCACTCCCTGAGCCTCTAGGCTTATGGATATACATAATGCAAAATAAATTTAGTTCAACTTTAAAAGTCTTCATACTCTTTCACAGTCTTAACACAGTTTCAAAGTCCAAAATCTCTTTTAAGACTGAAGACAATCTATTAATTGTAACTCTGAAGTGGAAAGTCGGTTGGATGGTTGCTGGGGTAATCAGGTGAAGGAACATTTAGCTGGAGTGGCCACAGATAAAAGGCTAAGGCACACTTGAGAAGGAATGTTTAGCTGAGGCAGACACAGGTGAAAGGATGTTCTGATAAAGCAAGCACGTGAAAGGACACGTGATGAAGGATTCTTTGCTAAGGACTCACATGTATTGGTCCACCTTACATTGTGTAGTCGAGCTGCATTTGTTGGGACTCCGTAGAGAGAAACACACCAAAAAACTTCTGGTGGTGTGCTGCAGAGTCCACTTCTGTGGACTCTGGCGGATTGGCAGAGCGATGTCAGCTGAGGCTGATGCACATGCTGAGGCAAGACAGACAGGTGCTGAGGCAACACCCGTGGAGGACATGTTATATTTGGAGGATAAAACTAGGACTCGACAAACAGTGACAGGGGCTGAGCTGGGCTTGCTTAGAGAGCTAGCTGTGCAGTGCTTGTGGGTCTTTAGTCTTCGCTGGTTGTCTTAGTCAGGGTTTCTATTCCTGCACAAACATCATGACCAAGAAGCAAGTTGGGGAGGAAAGGGTTTATTCAGCTTATTTCCACATGGCTGTTGATCACCAGAGGAAGTTAGGACTGGAACTCAAGCAGGTCAGGAAGCAGGAGCTGATGCAGAGGCCATGGTGGGATGTTCCTTACTGGCTTGCTTCTCCTGGCTTGCTCAGCCTGCTCTCTTATAGAACTCAAGACTTCCAGCCCAGGGATGGCACCACCCACAAGGGGCCCTACCCCCTTGGTCACTAATTGAGAAAATGCCCCACAGCTGGATCTCATTGGAGGCACTTCCCCAACTGAAACTCCCTTCTCTGTGATAACTGCAGCCTGTGTCAAGTTGGCACACAAAACTAGCCAGTACATTGGTCTTCCTTCACTTTCCAGAGAGGCACAGCCAAGAACTTCTGGCATTCCTCTTGGTCCCTCCTGCTGACTTGTGCCTAGGTGTCTCTCCTAGCTGCTGTTCACCTGATTCTACTAAACTGGACTGCTGGTGTATCTATGAAGTGTTTACGAGTGCATTGAGCTGCTGCTGCTACGATTTCCAGACAACATAGATAGGAGTTGCTCCAAAGAACTTTTCTAAGCAGGTCCACTTCTCCCTTATCCTTTCTTTCCCACTACCTCTGGTGAGTGGTGGGCTAAAAGGGAGGTTAAAGCATTTAAGAACCATCATTAAAAATAAGGTTTAAAAAATTAAAGTTATATAGCCCCCTATAAAATCAAAAAGCAAATTATACACTCCAGCATAAAATGGCTCAGATATACATTACCATTCCAAAACGGGGGCAGGGGGAAGGACGGAGTGGAGGGATTAGTGAGGAAATACTGGACCAGAGCAAGACCAAAATCCAGGAGGGCAAACTTCAACTTCTGTTGTTCCACGTCTGATGTAGCAACCTGTCTGATGTCCAAGGATTTAGATGTCCTCCAGCTTTGTGTCTGTAGCATACTTCTCTCTCTTGGGCTGGCTCCACTCTCTGCAGCTCTCCTCGGCAGGTCTTCCATGGCTCTAGCTTCTCCAACACCCTTGTGTTTCTAACACAATCCAGGCTTCACTTTCACAGTGCCATGTACCGGCCTCTCAGGACCTACATGCAGACTCCCCTGATCCACACCTGGACCCAAGGGATCACCTTAACCCCAGATAGAAGATCCACAACCTCTTTATACATGTATCCTCCATAATTCTAAAGCTGGAACCACATGGAAAACACTTCCAAGTTTGACTACCAACTTGGGGTGAATCAAGGCACCCCTGTACAGTATTTGTAGCAGCTTTGCTTTGTTACTGCTTTTTATGATCCGAAAACTCATTAAGCCATGTCTTTTCACGAGTTAGAAGCTTAGCTGTGTGGGGGTCTTATCCTGAGGGTACCCCTTTCTTTATTCCACTTCTGATCATACCTCCTTTTAATTTTCTCATTATTTTTAGCATAGATCTTAGCTACAACATTAAATTTATTGATGCTCCTCCTCCTCCTCTTCTTTGTTTACTGTACATTTTGTATTTCTGTTTCACTTGTCATTTTTCAGGATAGACATGCATAGGAGTGATTACTACCAGGTCTACACAGAGAAACCCTATCTTGGGAAATAAAAATTAACAAAATAAAAAGAATGATTACTAATAACAGGATGATAGTTAATATTAATCTTCAATCTCTTCTGCCAAGGAAATTAGTCTGTTACTTTTCAGTTTAGACTCAGGCAAATTCTTAGGACAAAGGCAGAAAGCAGTCACATTCATTGCTGAACTATCATAAGAATGGTCTCTAGTCCCACTGCTGACACTGTGGGACTTTTATTCCTCAATAATCCGCTATTTTGTTTAATATTAAAAAATATGGTCTATTTTTATATCTCAATCTCATAAATAAAAGACTATATGCAATGTGTTATTTGTGGGGTTTTGTTGTCTGGTTTTGTTAGTTTGAGACAGGGTCTTGTACTGTAGATCAGAAAGCCCTGTAACCCTCAACCCTCCTACTCAGTCTCACAAATGCCACCACACCTAGCTACCTCCAAATGTTTCTTTTACTCCAATCCAAAAGATAACACAGGTATACAATTATGGTGCTCTTTCCTAAAAATGATGGCAGCTTCCACATAGGATAAACTTTTTTTTACTGGATAAAGGGCTTTGCTAAGGGGCTCCTGGAACTCCGTTGATCATCTCTTCCTTGATGTGGACAATGGACCCTTTCCACAGCGTGGAGAGTGCAGGGCCAGTACTCAGAAGGTCCGACCTCCCCTCTAGTGATTTCTGCTCCATCCAGCTTGTCCTGTTCCTCATACCCAAATTAGTTAAGAAACAAAGTTGCTTGTCCACAAACATACCACCATCATCAAAATGGACAAGAATTCCCTGAGAACTTAAAGACTCCAAACATCCATGTCTTTGACCCCAGCTTTAAAAAACAAACTATCCTTAGAATGGCATCAGCTCCACTGTGTGGTGAAGAACCAGAGGAGTGACAGCTGTGTTCGTAAAACCCAGGGCCTCAAGGACTGCATGGAAAAGCAAACATTAGCTGCCTCCAGATGTTAGTTACGTAGGCTGCTTTGACTGTGCTGCTTCCTGAATAGCGTTTACACTTTTCAAATATGTATTTTATAAAATGTGCCAGAACCCCATTCAAATATTTCTAATCATTTGATCATGCTACACACAATTGATTTGCTAGGGGGATGGTACCCCAAGCTCAAGGGCAAACCTCCTTGATTGGCAAGCAGGCCGTTCATGATGCACTGTGCTCTTGAATGGCCCTGACATTGATTCCCTACCTGTTCTCCTCACGATTTCCCTTCAGACTGAGCTCCTGGTCTCTGTAACTATTACATTTGGACTCACTTGAGGATCACAGGAAGCAGCTCTGGGTTCTGCACCACACACCACAGCGGCATTTATTCACAGCATAGGTCACTTTCAGAACGCTTCTGCAAAGAGTCTGTTCTCCTAACTGCCAAACACAGGATTTTTCAACTGGCAGGGCAACAGAAAATCCCTGAGGGCTAGCCTTCTCCTTGTTTTATATGAAAGAAAATTACACACATTAAATCTGCAAGTTTTCAGGGCCCACAGGCGCCATTCCCTTGTTTTTGAGAATTGTTTAACTCTGTTTAATTTCCAACATCATTTGTTTCACCTCTCCTCTCTCTAAAGACATCGAGGAGGTCAGAAACTAATTTGCTTATTCAGTTTAGACTTTAATTAATGATTGTAGTTTCCTGTACCCCTTCAGAATTCTCTGTCCCATTCAGAGGTTAATATAGATGGACTTGGGTTTCTCTATTAAAAGGGTGTACCCTAAATGGCAATGTCATTCCCAGGGTTTCAGATTAACAGGTGACATTGACATATGTACACACTCTTTTTGTTTGTTTTGTTTCATTTTTTTTTTAAAGGAAAAAAATCTCAAGGCTACTTCTGAGTAACCCAATACCAACTTTTGGAGTTCTGTTAGAACTGAGGATAGAGTGACCCCCCCCCCCAACTTCCCTTTATCATGTACCTGCAACCAAGAGTCCCCTATGAAACAACCATAGACGTGGCTGTAGCACAGTGGTGTTGGAAGACTCGCTTGGAACTGTCTATGTGCAGGTGCCCTGTGAATTACAGATGCTGCGCAGGAGTCAAAGAATACAACTGTGTGGAATTAGGTGTCATTGCCAGCCTCCTTCACATATCCATGACTCTCTACACCGATTACTAAATGGGCACTTTGTTTTTAGTGTAATATCCATAGACCTTGAACTTGAACAAAACCTTATAATAGATTTAGCAATATAGAACTTCTGGGCAATCTGTGGAACTTTTATTGTAATTTCCATGGGATTGTCTGTGCATAGTACAAGTCTCCTGGATTTTGCATGGGCTCTCATCTGTTAATCTAAGTTTTGCCTTTATCTTTGCATGATGGAACTCTCTCTTTTTTGAAGGACAGAACCTAGGCTTGCAGAGCTCTTCTCTGAGCCAGTTATTAAAATGCATTGGGGGGGGGGCAGCCACATTTTCACATGGAACAGTCACGGTTTACCTGCAAGGCACCTCCTAAATTATACAGAACATTTCTGTAATGACAGAGTAAAATATTCACATCAAAACATGATCTTGTAGGAGTTAGGTCCAGTTCGTTCTTGTAGAAACCCATGTTTCAAGATCTCACGGGATTCCACACTTGAGTTCTAAGACTGCTTCTACTCTATAATTTTATTCCAGATCCATAGATCATAAAGTTGTCTAATCCACTCTAAATTTTACATCTGGTTGTTTTAATTTCCAGTTACTTCCTTTCATAGGGCTGTCTTTAAAGTTAGTAATTACAGGGAGGACACCCAGGGAAGCACCTTGTCCTGACTTGTAGAGACTTTATACATGAATGGCTGAATGAAGACTAATAGTGACAGAAGAAAGCTCAAGCCTTAAATCTCTCGGTCTTTCTCCTTCACTGAGTGTATCGTGGCTAAAGGAGTATAAGGCTCTCTGGGATGCTAGCTGCATTCCTCACTTCTATACAACCACTGGCTGGTTCTGAGATCTCCCAGGTTCCTAGAATTCTAGGCATCTGAATCGCTAGTTCTCCTGGCACTTTCTGTGTGGGCCAGCCCCCGTGGTCTGCGGCTGAGTGGAGTCAACTTGCATCCTGGCTTCTCCCATTTACATTCCTAGTGCCTCACCCTTCATCTATAATAACCAGGGCTGCAGAGCCTGGCGAAGGTAAATAGTGCCAGAAGGCCAGCAAGCCTGTTTATGCTGCCAGTGGTGACATTATCATTGTGACTGCAGGCATCCCTGCTATTGGTCCTGGGGAGCAGAGCCCCTCTTCCCCCTCCAAGCAATACGCATCCTTACGGTTAGGCTATAGCGTGTGTGCTGACTAGTTTTATGTCAACTTGACACAAGCTAGAGTCATCTGAAAGGAGGGATCCTCAGTGGAGAAAATGCCTCCATGAGATCCAGATGTAGGGCATTTTCTATATTAGTGATTGATGGGGGAGGACCCAGACTATTGTGAGTGATACGATCCCTGGGCTGGTGGTCCTAGTTTCTATAAGAAAGCAGACTGAGCAAGTCATGGGGAGCAAGCCAGTAAGCAGCATCCCTCCATGGCCTCTGCATTAGCTCCTGCCTCCAGGTTCCAGCCCTATTTGAGTTTCTGTCCGGACTTCCTTCACGATGAACAGCTATATGGACATGTAAGCCAAATAAACCCTTTCCTCTTCAACTTGCTTTGGTCATAGTGTTTGTTTTGTCACAGCAATCAAAACCCAAACTATTGATGAAGGCCATGGGAGCTCCACTGTCATGGCCCAGTACAATGCCATGCTCTCCCGCTTTGGCTGCATCTTAATTATCCTGCCAAACAATCCCATGGCCACAACCATTTTGTGTATATTTTTTTTCCTGAAAGTAAACATGTGCCACTAGAATCACCCCTACTGGATTCATGGCCACTGTAGCACTCATGTGGGTGGCTGTGCTTGGCCCTGATTCTTGATTTTTTTTTTCCTTCTATGTTCCTAGTCTTCTCATTAATGTAATGTCCCTGCCTTTCTCATGGCCTTTATTTCTTCTGCAGGAGGAATGGCTTTCTGGTTGGAGGTTGGAATCCAGGCCACCCACACAGTTTTCCTCCTTTCTTTGCGAGTCAGAGGCCTGCAAGGAAAGTGGTTTTCTATTGTCTTGTCCTGCAAAAACTTGGTGGGGCTGCTGATGGTGCCCGTGAGCAGGTGCTGTAGGCAATGACTGCTGCCTGTGACTGAGCTGGCATGCCCAAGCCTGGGAGTATATTTGGCAAGCACTGAGCCACATCATCCAGTACAACTCTATTGCTAATGAAGTTGATATTTTTATCTTTTTGCCTAATGTCTGCGTCTCTCTCTGAATTGGCTCTGCGTTGGTTAGTTTATGTCGCCTTGACAAAAGCTATAATCACTTTGGAAGAGACTCTCAACTAAGAAAATGCCTCACATGACTTATAAGATTTGTGTGTAGGAAGTTTGTAGTTCATTTTCTCGACTGATGATGAATGTGGGTGGGTCCACTTCACTGAGGGCAGTACCACCCCTAAGTTGTCATGGATGGTATGAAAAGGCTGGGTGAGGAAGCCAGGAAGCACTATTCCTCAGTGGCTTTTGTTTCAGTTCCTGCTTCCAGGTTCCTACCTTGAGTTCCTGCTTTGGCTTTGGCTTTCATTAAGGGATTGTGACCCAAGCTATGTAAGCCAAATGGTTCCTCCCAACTGCTTTTGGTCATGGTATTTTATCGCAGCAATAGAAACTGTAACTAAAACAGGCTCTCAAAGGCAGTCGAGGAGTAAGAATGTCATTCAATGAGCCCATAAGGCTCCAGCATTTAATCCATTTCCTTTTCTGTTCAAACAGCCTTGATTCCCATTAATTTACATGATGAAAGCAGTCAGCCAAATGTTTTCCTCACCACTATGTGCTTTGTCTTTTTTTTGCTCTCTACATCTTTCTTTCTTTCTTCCTTTTTTTACATCTTTCTTTCTAAGATTAACCTCTCAGTTCTTTGTCTAGTTATCCTCGTGTCTCCTTCTGGTCGAGGCCTCTGTACCAGTGCCTTCTCTAACTAATCGCATGGCAGGAGGATGTCAACTCTCAAAGGCATGGATTGTTGATTTCCCATCAGGCCTACTGGAGGACTTAGCCCAGATCCATGAATCTGACAAAAAGCCCAACTGACCAGAATCTATGGATATAAGTTTGGCCAGCTCTCTAGGTACAGAACCAATTGCACTGAAAATTTGTAACTTGCAAATTCTAGGCCACATAATAAAACTTATGTAAGTGCTCCACTTGAAGGCTGAGGCAGGAAGATGTTGAATTTGAGGTCTGACTGGGCTACACAGCAAGACAAACAAAACAAAGTAATATAAATGGCAGCAGAACAAATTTTTAAGGGGAAAGAAGAAATACATCACATATTCTAAAACTGAGACTAATATATTTATCGTAATTAAACATTAATTTTGGAGCTAGACTTCCTTGAAGCCACGTGGAAAGGGTAAACACTCTTGCTAACATAATTTTTGATTTTTGAAAAACAGAAGTTAAATCTTTGATAAAGTTTTTTTCAGAAAATACTCTCTTCTACCCAGTTGGCCCTGTGGACCCATTGCAGAGAGGCAGGACACGAAGAGACCCAAGTGTTCACTACTAGATTTGCAGAAGGTTTAGGGAGATGTTGAACAGCAATTGCCAACCACACTCATTGCCAACTGGTCATCAGGTAGGAAGTGATGGCCTCATTTTCAATTCAACTAGATTTGAATCAACTAGGAGACACAGCCCTGTGTGTATATATATGAGGGTGCTTGTAGAGAGGGTTAGCTGAGCCAGGAAGACCTACCCTCAAGATGGGTGGCATCATCTCTCAGCTTCCTCACTGAGGATGCAGGGGGATGGGCAGCTTCAAGCTCCTGACACCACGCCTTCTCACCACAGCAAGCATCCGATTATCAGCCCAAATAAACCCATCTATCTGTAAGCTGCTTTTATCAGGGATCTTATCACAGCAGCAGGGAACTTAACAAATGCACATGAGATGAAACGTTCAAGTTGACAAGTTCTGACTTGGTCCTGCTGGTGGACATTATTAAGGTCTCGTGTTCCCAAGTCTTGGTTGTCTGCTGTCACTGTTTGTGGAAAGAGACAATGCTTGCTAACGTTACCCCGTGGTGTTTTGGTGTTGCTGATCTTGAGCATCCCTCCTCCCTATCTTCCCTTCCCCTCTCCCCTCCATTTTCCTCCTCCCTGCCTCTTCTTCCTCCCATTTCCCTTCCTGTTCTTTTGATATATATTTCAGGCTGCTCTGGAATTCACTACAAACCTCAGAATGACTTCGAACTACTGATCCTTCTGCTTTAGTTGCCACGTGCTGGGATTACAGGAATGTGCCACTATGCCCAGCTGATACCAAATGTTCCGGGAGCTGTGCGTGTGTTGTGTGGTCCTTTGCTTTTTCCAGTTTTAATAATAACCTTCAAGTCTTCAGGAATCCCAAACCTTAGCTCAGATACACAAGTCTGACAGACAACCTCTTACCAGGGCTGGGAAGAATCAGAACCTGCTATTAAAGGTCTAGATTGTTTAATAGCTTCTTTCAACTGCATCTAAATGTATACTTCCGGAACTGCATTATGTCCTGTATATTTTGAAGTATCAGAAGACATAAAATGAGTAAAGAGAAGGACCTATAACTAGATTCATGCACAAGTCTGTGAAAGTTAAAAACAAACAAACAAAACCCAAACCTCTAGTATAGAAAGTTCTGGGGATCAGAGTCTGCCATTATAAGTTTGGTTAGTTAAAACCATAAACATTTGAGCCAGGAGGGAGCAAAGTTGAGTCCCATCACCTGCCTCAAAGGAACTGATTTCGAATGGATTAGAGATTTGTAGTCCAGTCAGAAGAGATAAACATTCATTCATTCACTCATTCACAAAACTCTGTTCATACTTTGTGGAATTATCTCGGTGGGCAAAATCCTTGCTGGCTGCATCTTAGGGTTCAATGGCCTTCACCCAGTGAAGTGTGTTTGATGATCAGGAAACTTTCTCATATGGTACTGGCATTGGAGCAGAAATTCAAAGGATGAAATGGGAAGGTGGGTGTAGATAGACCAGGTAGAGGGACTGGCACGGGCAGAGCCCCTGGGACATAAAGAAAAAGGTGCTTTGAGGAAGCCAAGGAAGCGGAGGGTAAGGAACATGGAATCATGGGGACATTCAGTTTCTGCCTTGTCGAAGCAGTTTAACGATGGTGCCATTTATGGAACCTGGAGCCCCAGAGACATTGTCTGTATTTGAGAGACCTATGAGAAACAGCGTGCAAGCTGGTGGTACATCGGGTTGAACCCTCTGCTTCAACTCAGGGCTAGGTTATCTAACACTGAGTCATACTGTAAATCGCTTTCGGAGGGACTAAGTGCTGAGTGTTACAAAATATTGACATTTGATAACAAAAATGAGTGTTAGAACTTAATGTGCATTTCCCAGCATTAGGAAGAAGCCATGAGTTGAGTTCCCATGCTGACATGTTCAGCAGACCCTGGGTGGAGGGACATAACTAATGTGCAAAGCTCCATGTGAGCACATCAGGGGAAAAGCACCCAGACTCCCTGATTTGTGTTGCAAAGGTACTTGGGCAACAGAGGCATGAGAGAAGGTCTGACGCATGCCTCACCAGACCAGACTGGAACCCACACCTGATGGCTGATGCAGATACCACTGAGAGAAAGAGCAGTCGGTCATCAAACAGCAAATATGGTCCAGAAATTAACTGACCGAGTAAGTTAAAGAGGTGGAAGAATTAGCAGAAATTTCCAAATACAGGAATGTCTGTTTTGAAAGTAACCACAAGTGCCCCAAGTTAGGTACAGACTAGAAGCATCCTTTCCCTTCCTCCATATTCCTTGCTCCTCTGGTGGTCTGGTTACGGGAAAGACAGCTCCTCCTCTCGCCTAGAGCATTCACCTGTGAGTCAGCCTTGGCAAAGAGCAGCAAAAGGAAGTTGAGGGGCAGGAATGTGTTCCCTTCTCCTGTGGGGGCCTCAGCCAAGAAAACAGGAAGCAGTGTGTTTGTATTGCCCTGCACTTTCTTACCTATTACGTCTTTACAGAGCCCCAAGAGAAAAATGCAATTTGGTAGTGCACTGATAACTACGTTCATGAATCATTGGTCCAAGAATGATAAAAATCCAAACAATGCTAGGGGAAGGGAGATGGAAGAGAACAAAACCGAACACAACCTCCATTGTGAAGGACTGGCAATTACAATTAAGTTAATGTGTAACTTCTAAATGGACATTTTTTACTACATATGAAGAAATAATTCATATGTTTTAGAAGCTTAGCAACTACTGTAAAACCATCAATGGAGTATTTCAAAGTCTTATTAAAAATGTACTTTATTAAGGCTAAATGTTGGTGCAGGAGACCTTTCACTTTAGCTGTTTGAACTAAGTTGAATTGTAAAGTGACTGGGCCTAGGAGGGGTCAGGGACTGGATGTCAGAGGCATATATAGTTATGTGGACTGGAGTAGATTCAACAGCCTCACATGTTCTTGTGGTGAGGGGGAGGTGGAGATGTATCTGGGAGTTCAGTAACAGTTATTGGGCTCTTGTCGGTCAAATTTAGCTGAGGAACCCATTTCAAATCCTATCATGTTTATGCTTCTCAGTATCAGAAAACTAATTCTAAGTGGTGACAGATATAAGGATGAGCCAGACCCCACCTCCCTCCCCACTGCATGTCTCCTGCATCTGTTTCTACCCACACTGTTAGTGAAACACTCATGAACAACATACTAGCAAGATCTGGAAAAGCTTAGAGTGCTTTTTTCTAAGCAATAAAGGGTCACAACAATGCTGATTTCAAAAAAATATAGATAGAAAGACTTCATTATCCCTGCCTACCTTTTCTTTGCTGGCTATTTATTCCCAGTGTGGGGTGCAGAAATAGATCAGACTGGTACACTACTAGCTTTCTGTTCCTCTTTGACCTTTCTTCAATGATTTATATGTTCATCCATCTGCCCACCTACCCATCTACCCATCCATCCATCCATCCATCCATCCATCCACCCACCCATCCACCCATCCACCCACCCACCCACCCACCCATCCATCCATCCATCCACCCACCCACCCACCCACCCATCCACCCACCCACCCACCCACTCACTCACTCACTCATCCATCCACCCACCCATCTATCCATCCATCCATCCATCCATCCATCCATCCATCCATCCATCATCCATCCATCCACCCACCCATCCATCCATGGTTAAGCAGTATCATGCTGATTTCTCTGTCTGTAAAACAGCTCCTGCCCAATTCAGAGAATTATGGGAAGGACACACCTCCTTGCTCCAGTCCTTCCAGATCTCATTCTCATGCCATTCCAGAGGTGGGAGTCTTTTTTTGTTCTGGTTGTCATGGAGCAGCAGCAAGGAAATATGCATACATGCAGGGCGAGGAGCTCAGTCCCCAGTGGGTCACTTGGCTTGGCAAAGGCAACACCACACTAGAAGTCAGAGAATGATGGCTTCCTGTAGCTGACATAGGATTTGAGGTAAACGTCCCACTTAAGGAAGTATGTTTTTTTTCCTGCCTATTTGAAACAAATGTTATTTTTCACTTTTATGTACAATTTGCGTCACTATCTCAGAAGTGGGGGAAGTGAGTCTTTAAAACATAGTTTGAATGGGCAGAACTCTGAGCAACTACGTGTGATCTTAGCCCAAAACCCAAGAAGTGATTTAAAATGAATTTCAACACCCGGCGCAGAGTGGGGTGCAGAGCTTGGCGTACCTCTCGCTTGTGACGCGGATGCGCTCGTCGCTGGACGACTGCTGCTCATCCTCCTTTTCCCGGAAGTGCTCCTGCACGCACTGCTCCTCAAACTCATGTAGTTTTTTCAGCTCCTCCTCACTGAGGAACAGCTCTGTTTAAGGGAAGAAGTGTGGGGCACATCAGGAACCACTCAAGAAGGATCGATTTAGCTGTGCCATTGAGAATTTTATACTCTGACTTTGATTAGGCTTTAATTCTATACCAGGGGTAGGTAGTTTCCGGATCACTTCAAGGAGTTGTTAACCCCCCTCTGCCCCTCCGTTCCCCCTCCCAACCTTCCCCACCACCCGAAGACTGGAGCAAAATGGGCCTCGTTTAAAATAGAAAGACAGGGGCTGGAGAGATGGCTCAGCGGTTAAGAGCACTGACTGCCCTTCCAAAGGTCATGAGTTCAAATCCCAGCAACCACATGGTGGCTCACAACCATCCGTAATGAGACCTGACGCCCTCTTCTGGGGTGTCTGAAGACAGCTACAGTGTACTTACATATAATAGTAAATAAATCTTTAAAAAATAAAATAGAAAGACAAAGTGAATTGCATCTGCTTGGAAAGCAAAAAGTTTTCCCAGAAAACACTTTGCATGTTGTTGTACAAGCAGCCAAGCTTTTGTAGCTTCTTCTCTCACCCTTTTCAGATGGAATATATTAATACATTTAAAGAGGTGTTGAAGCATATGGAAGTGTATATGGAAGGAAGACTTTTGAGAATTTCAGTGTCTGGCCGCCATGATTTGGCTTGGATTACAATATAAGTGAGCAAAGCTAGAAAACAAAAAACCAAGAAGCACTCTACAGCACTCAGCACTTGGGTATTATG
The DNA here is from genome assembly GCA_019843815.1 of Montemys delectorum. NCBI lineage: Eukaryota > Metazoa > Chordata > Mammalia > Rodentia > Muridae > Montemys > Montemys delectorum. The sequence goes on along the minus strand of JADRCD010175548.1, from coordinate 21,909 downwards.
TTTTTCACGCACCTCAGTATTTTGCTGAGGTTGCTATGGAAGTGTCTTTTGTTTTTGAAATTAGCCCACAAATAGAAATGAAGAATCCCCAACGTACTCAATCCACGGTCCCGCTCCTCCTGGTCCCCTTCTCTCTTTTTTCTGCATCGACCACTGAGACGCATAGCGATGATGTATATGTGGCTTAAGATGATCATTGGTGGGGGCAGGACTGGCCTGTCGTGAAATGTCATGATCAGTTGGTATCGCTGGAACTTCCACACTTGATTGGATATTGACTTGACTTCAAAGAAGGTATTGCTTTGAAAGGAAGACATTTTTATAGTTACTTTCTATTTCTATTGTGATCTCAGGGTCTTTGGTTAATTGGGTTTGAGTGAAAATGCATCATGAGATGGACTTGGTACAATCTCGCTGAGGCTGATTCCTTGGTCGCCTGATTGTTTGCCTTATCCCAGTGTGGGTTATCTATGCTCAAAGGCACATAGCATGTTTGTTAAATTTTGGTGTCTACCGTTTTCTTGAAAACCACACAGAAGTCTCCTCAGTGTGCTAGTTTACAATGTAAATGTACTTTGAAGAGTTAAAACATTCACTTCAGCTGGACAGTGGTGGCACATGCCTTTAATCCCAGCACTTGGGAGCCAGAGGCAGGCATATTTCTGAGTTTGAGGCCAGCCTGGTCTACAGAGTGAGTTCCAGGACAGCCAGGGCTATACAGAGAAACCCTATCTCAAAAAACAACACAAAACAAAATTTGATTCAAATCAAAGAATTTGTACTTTGGAGATGAGCTGCTGACTAATTACTGAGCTTATCTGACTGCAATGCACATTATTTTGGATATGGGTAAGTGTGATCTTTGTCATATTTAGCTTCCAGCAGGAGCCAGTCAATATGTGATTGCACTGTCTGTTAGCCCTGGAGCTTTAAGAAAGCCCATTATTGTCTAGAGAACTTGGAGGTCTCCTTTCTCAAGCTGCAGCTGGGGCCTGTTCTCTACAATGCCTAGACTTTACAAGTCTAGGGAGGATTTTTCTCCATATTTTTTCAGTTTAGCATATCTTTGGTTTTTCTCCTCTTCTCTTTTCTTTTCTTAGCCTGGGTCTCATGGAGTCCAAGCCGGGTGTGAACCTGCTCTGAGGTGAGAGTTTGAATACCTTGATCACCTTGCTTCTACTTTCCAAAACCATCTTAGAATGTAAAAAAATGTATCTTCCAATATGTATCAAGTGTTGTCACCATCCTTGGTGACTATCAAATGGGTAGTTCTATAAAAAGCTGGATGTAGTAATTTAAGCCACTTTGCCACTTTGCCTCATAAGATTTGATATTTTATGTATAAAATAACCACAGCAGCTTGTGGAGTTAGCAGTTTTGTGTGTCTCTGGGGGTGAATGAAAAGCACAACTTCTTCAAGACTTCTCTATCTTGGGATACTTCTGCCTAAGAAAATATTTCCATTAGATTAAAATGTGTGCTTCAGTGTTAAAATACTAGCTGAGATTAAATTTAAATGTATTTGAATGTGAACATTTGATTTATGACTATACTCAGACTGATTAAAGTTGAAAAAATAGACCACAAAAAAACCCTATCCCTTGAAAACTTTAGTAAACTTCTCTGAACATATATGCCGGTATCGCCATAACTTTCTGGGCCTGAATTAGAGATCTGTAGAGCAATGGACAACAGCCACAAGGCCTCTGTCATGCTCTATCATGATACATACTTGAAAACAGCAATCAGTAAGTTGACCAGCAGGATGTTGGCCACCAGGAGATAACAGGCCATGAGGGCAGGTGTGAGCCAGGCACCAGGGATGCAGGGAGGGAGCCTCTTGCCTTCCTCATCATAGAGATTTTCACCACAAGGAGCTGAAAAAGATGTGGGGTGGTGGGGGGCACCTCTTTTGTATATGTAACAAAAGGACAAATATCTATCATATATGTTTTAAATAACCTATTTCTTTTGGAGTGATACATCCATGATTGTGCACGCACATGTATATATCTGTATGTAGAGGCCAGATGCTCTCCACCTTATTTTTTAAGGCAAGGTCTCTCTCTCTCTCTCTCTCTCTCTCTCTCTCTCTCTCTCTCTCTCT